>PITA01002383.1:25463-126213 GCA_004023965.1 Spilogale gracilis | reverse complement strand
CCTGATACCAGAAGATTGAAATTATTCCCTGCATATTCTCTGACCACAATGCCGTGAAACTGGAACTCAATCACCATAAAAAGTTCAGGATAAAATCAAACACTTGGAAGCTAAAGACGAGCCTACTCAGGAATATGTGGATCAACCAAGAAACTAAAGAAGAACTGAAACACTTCATGGAAACCAATGAGAATGAAGATACATCGATCCAAAACCTATGGGATACAGCAAAGGCCGTCCTAAGGGGGAAATTCATAGCCATCCAAGCCTCACTCAAAAAAATTGAAAAATCCCGAATACACCAACTCTCATTACACCTTAAAGAACTGGAAAATTAACAAAAAATTAAACCAACCCCCCACACAAGGCGGGAAATAATAAGGAGTAGAGCAGAGATGAATGAATCAGAAACTAGAGATATAGTAGAACGCATCAACGAAACTAGAAGCTGGTTCTTTGAAAGAATCAATAAGATCGATAAACCATTGGCCAAACTAACCCAAAAGAAAAGGGAGAAGACCCAAATTAACAAAATCATGAATGAAAGGGGAGAGATCACGACTAACACCAAGGAAATAGAAACAGTAATCAAAAATTACTATCTCAATTATATGCCAATATGTTTAACAACCTAGAAGAGATGGATACATTCCTAGAAACCTATAAGCTACCAAGACTGAAACAGGAAGACATTGACAATCTGAATAGACCTATATCTAGTAATGAGATTGAAGCAGTGATCAAAAACCTCCCCCAAAACAAGAGTCCAGGCCCAGACGGATTCTCTGGGGAATTCTACCAAACATTCAAAGAAGAAATAACACCTATTCTCCTGAAGCTCTTTCAAAAAATAGAAATGGAAGGAAAACTTCCAGACTCTTTCTATGAAGCCAGCATCACTCCAATCCCCAAACCAGACAAGGACCCCAGCAAAAAGGAGAACTTCAGACCATTATTGCTGATGAATACGGATGCCAAGATTCTCAACAAGATCTTTGCTAACAGGATCCAACAATACATTAAAAAGATTATCCACCATGACCAGGTGGGTTTTATCCCAGGGATGCAGGGGTGGTTCAACACTCGCAAAACAATCTACGTGATAGAACAAATCAATAAGAGAAGAGAGAAAAACCACATGGTACTCTCAATCGATGCAGAAAAGGCATTTTTCACCAGGCTCAGTATGAAAATTCAAGGCAAACTCTGAAACTTCTCTAGTCACGCTAATAAATGTTCAACTGTTGCTTTCAGTTTCAAAACTCAGTCTCAGTTCAGTAATTGAGATATCTAGCCTCACAAAATAATTTTTAAAATGTTTCAGTTTGCTCTAAAATTTAGTCTTCTCACCTGCCTGAGCTTGGTTCCACTTCAGGTGAAAGTGAACTTTATTATCACCTAAGCTTTTTTCATACTCTCTGCTGATTTCACTGATTACGGTGTATAATTATAACATGGTTGAACACTGGGGGAAGAGGAGGTAGACTGAGCAGGAAGTCCTTGCTTTCCGGTAATGGCATGGTGATTTAACTTTAGCACTCTTTGGATGTGGTAGGTGATTATAGCTGACTTCATTTTGTTTATGGGCACTGTGATGGACTAATTGAAAAAAAATGCCCCCAAATCTTTACGCCTCCTTCATCCATCACCTTCTCCCTGAAATTTGATAATGCTCCTTCACTTGGGCTCTAGAGATGGGTTTATGACTTGTTTTGGCCAAAGGAATGTGAAAAATCTTATTGGAAGTAGGGGCTTGAACAGCAATTGTGTAAATGCGCTGGCCCTTGCTTTTGTGCCTCTGCCACTGCCATGAGAACATGATTATCCTAGCTTCCTAGAGGATAAGAGACACATGCCATCTCAGCTGTTCCGTCAAAATCCTCTGAGGTAAAGCTGAGAGTCAACCGATCCCTAAAGGTGTATGTGAGTCAAGCCAGAATCAGTAGACACATCTATGTGACAACACTAGGTGCATGAATTATAAAGTTGTTATTGTATGTGGATGAGGTTTTGTTTGTTTGGTTGATTGGTTGCTTGTTATGTAATAGTACATGACAATAGATATCTGATACAAGTACTACCATGAGTTCTTTTGGGGCTCCCCTAATTACAGGGAAATATCTCACATGGTTTTTCTTCAATGAGGAAAATCATAGACATTTTCTTTTTTTTTTTTTTTTTAAGATTTTATTTATTTGACAGAGAGAAACACAGCCGGATGGGGAACACAAGCAGGGGGAGTGAGAGAGGGAGAAGCAGGCTTCCCATGGAGCAGGGAGCCTGATGTGGGGCTCAATCCCAGGTCTCCGGGATCATGCCCTGAGCCGAAGGCAGTTGCTTAACCAACTGAACCACCCAGGTGCCCCAATCATAGACATTTTCTATGCTCATGGGTTGCCCTTTCATTCTCCGGCCCCTGTACAGCTGGAAAAACTCCCAGATTATTTATTCCATGACCTAACATTTCCGGGGGCTTCACTGAAAAAAATCTAAGAAAACGATCTTTTCTTTCCTGCTCTTGATCTGCATCTGACACACCGGAAATAGTCAGAAATTTTAACTCAAACAAACACTTGGAGTGCAATCTAACTGCTACACAAACAGCTCTCTCTTGCTGCTAGTATGAGTTAAATGCCAGTTCCCCGTGTACATGAAATTTATAAGGACACAAATTAAGCTCATTGTGGCATCTCATTTTTTTAATTTGATAAATTTGACATGTTTTTAATTTGATAAATTTGACATGTTAAAATTTGCAAATTTAAGGTGTACGACATGTTACCTTGACACATTTATATATTATGATTGCCACTGAAGCAATATTTATCACATTACATCATTATACAAAGAACTATTGACTATATTCATTATACTGTGCATTAGATCCGTATAGCTAATTTACTTCTCATTACACTCTACTGACTTGGGGCTTGGAAGTAATACCACACCTTCTCCTCTGGGAGGGAAAAAATTCTATCCCCCATTCCCTTCAAATAAACTTGCTAAAAATATTTTGAAATAAACTCTGTGAAGCTACTACCATAATTACCTTTGAAGTTAGAAAGTATCATTCTATCTTTCTCACTTTGGGTAAGGAGGTCCCTAAGGCACAGTTGTCACCAAGTAAATTCTCTTTCCAATCTTTCTCTAATCAAACCCACCATTTAATATCCTTCTAGGGTTAAAAGGACTAAAATTCTTCTGAATGATTCCCTGTTAACTTTTAACATTTTCACATCTTGGTCTAATATGTTATTTTATAGTATGATTTAGTCAACACTTCTATTTTGAAATATTATTATCCTGTTTCTTGAACACATACAATATTCCAGGTTCTGAAAGATAAGTATAAATCCTGGTTTGTTTGTTAGTTTTAAGCAAAAACCACTGGGTCAATAAAAGTAATATTCACCCTGACCATTGTCACTGAAGA
This sequence comes from Spilogale gracilis, assembly GCA_004023965.1. NCBI lineage: Eukaryota > Metazoa > Chordata > Mammalia > Carnivora > Mephitidae > Spilogale > Spilogale gracilis. The sequence goes on along the minus strand of PITA01002383.1, from coordinate 122,780 downwards.
CCTCCTCACTATCTGCTCCTCCGTATCACAGATCTCCTAATGATAAAAATTTCCTTACATTATATAAATTTCTTCCTTTTCACCACCCGACCCAAAACTACACACCCTCCTTATGCAACATGTACATACATGCACGCATATATTCATGTCCAAGGAAGATAAAGTAAAAGGAAATGCAAAAAATGATAGATCTCTACATGTATCATTTCTTCTGCATATATTGTCTGGTTTCATTCAAACCATATTGTTTGGTTGTTCACTGCTAAAAAACTGCTCTTTGATGGTACACATACAGCATGGACCAATATAACAAAAGGTTGAAATTAAACCTGCAATTTGGACAAAGCTGTAGCTAAAGACACATCCTCAATTTCAGCCACAGAGAAAACATTCACTTACAGGAAAAGCACAATTTTTAAGAATGAGAAAAGCATGTGCAGTTGTCATCAGGAGCCCAAGATAAAAAGAACATAAATAAAGTAAAAAAACAAAACAAAACAGGAAATGCCAATAAATAAGCATAGCACAGTGGTGTATAATTAAAAGCCAGGTTATATTTGGGGACCATGAGCAGGCAGGTGTTGAGCATTCTGCAAGGCTAGCTGCTGTGACAGAGTCCTCCTAATTAGGTTGGTTTTTGGAGTAGATAAAGGAATTGCCAGAATCAAATGAAACCTCAATCTTGCAGGCACCCAAATATTTCATAGCTTATTAAAGAAGATGGCATGAATTAATGAGCTACTATTTACTGGGTGCTTATTATATTTGAGCCCTGAAATTAACAGTTCAAGTTCCTTTAATATTTGTGAGATAAGGTTATTTAATCCATTATAGAAAGTAGGAAAACAAAGTTCATGTAAGTTAAAGTTACAGTCACATAGTAAGGAGATATTCGATTCACACTCTTCTGTAGTGATGAGCTGATTACTGAAAAAGGACCGCATGGCAAGAAGCTGCACTGGCAGCGTCCCTTGTATCTGGCTAAGTCCTTATGACTCCTTCTCACAAGTGGCATGTGAGTGGAAGGAATCTGTTTCTCTTCTAGGTCAAAGTAGTTGAGAAGTGACTGTGCCTTCTCCTTTCATTTTCTGGCTGTAAGCAAATGTATCCAGGGCACTATCCTATGTTGGAGCCATGAGATGGGAAAAAATTTGGGCCTTATTCATATTATAAGAAAGAAAAATTTATTGTTCATCTAGTTTGGGGGCTTATCAGTTATGGCATCTATCTTAAAATACACTAAAACAGGCTTCTTAATCATTGGGATAGACAACCTTAATAAAAATATCTGAAACACATTGAGTGAGTGTTCCTGCTTTGAGGGTTGTGAGGATCTAGTTAATACACGTGTACCAACCTCTTAACACAGTGTATACACCTAGGTAGCAGCATATATGTTTGGAATTACTGAAATTATAATTCTGTAGCTTTGCTTTAAGTATATTTTCTCATTTTACACTGAAAGATGGAATTTTTAAGCGAATTCAGTAAATCCGGAAACTGAGTATCAGAAGAATCAAATAACTTGTTTGTCACAGAATGGGAACAAATTCAAGTCATTGGCTAAAAAAGAAATGGTGCTAGAACATTATGGTACTTTCCGGGTCAGAAAATAGAAAACCAAAACTTCCTGGGTTTGTTAAGCTACATGGAGTCTTAAAGGTATGGCTGAAGGCTTGAGAAAAATTTTGAAGCTCATTTATTCTAGTTGGGGTACAAGATCAGGAATGAGTCAAAGAGGAAGACTGATAATAAATGACTTCAATTCCTCCAACATAAAGTTAGGATTGGAGTTGAATTGCCAGTAGAAAGTCAAAGACTACAGCTTTATAAATATTAAGACTCCTGAGGCTGAATCCCCTCATTTCTTCTGAGCATGTATTTACTTTATGTATGGGCACAGAAATAGCATGGGGATATGAAATCACTTTTTCAGGAATGCACTCAATTTAAAATTACCAATAAACATGTTTTTAACAGACTATCTTTATTTCATTTAAATAAAAATTATCCAAGTGGGAATGGCATGATTCTAGACCATGATTAGCCAATATAACTTTCTGCAATGATGGAACTATATCTATAGTATTAAATATGTCAGCCAATGCCCACAGCTGGCTACAGAGTATTAAACTGTAACTAGTACACATGAGAAACTTTATTTTTAATTTTCTTTAACTTTAAATAGCCATATGTAGCTAGTGGCTACCACATTCAACAGTGCAATTTTAGACTTACAAGTATTATTCTAGTAAAGAAACTAGGTATTTAATGCAAATTTGTGTGTGAATTGAAAAGATGCTTGCAATTTGTGGTGGAAACAGGAACTGGATGGCAACAATAAAAAAAAATACAAGATTTGGAGAACTGAAGTTATGTGTACATATATGTAGACCAATTCAGTCTAAATAGTCAAATCCATGTCATTGGAGTATCAGAAGCCCAGAATGAAGGCAATTTGCAAGGATATAACGCCTGGCTGTGTGAACAGACTTTACATTCCAAATCCTAAATCAAATATTTGGTTTATTTCTGAGCTTCCAAAGTCTCCATCTACCACTAGATCCCAGTTAATGAATTAATTTGCTTTCTACTTTAATGGGAAAATAGAGGTACTTAAATGTAGAGTCCTTCTGTTTTCTTTCCCACTCTATTAAAGTCTATCTTTATTTTAATATGATACCCCCCCCCCACTTTTTTCAGAGAGAAAGGAAAAGTTATTTGATGCCAATTAGATATCTCCTTCATTTTCTCTTGGCTTCACTAACGTGACCTTTCTCAAGGACCATCAGATTAAGGTGGCTCTCTTCTAGAAGTTCAGTGGTAACCTTTATTAATTTCCCTCCGGTTAAGTTTATAAGTATATTCAAAAGATTATAGTCATTAAGACCAACCAACCAACAATATCTTCTTTGAACTACTGCAAGTGATTATATGACATCGTGTTCATTTCCCTACTTCCCTCGTCCTTTAAGTTATGTGTTCCTGGTTTCTTCTCCCAACATCTAATGAGCTGCCTCTTTTCAGAGTTCAAACTGTCCTCTATCAACAGCTTGAGTTGTAAAGTATAAAATTGTGTTCTGTAACATCAATAATTGATATGTGTTGATGATGTCAGGTTTGAGGAAGATATTACGGGGTGTAAATCTGCATGGCTCAGCTGACAGATAGAGATATCGACTTTTATCAGAAGCACGCTATTTTTATTTTTTTCTGAATGCCTAAAGAAGATGCCATATATTGATTAACAGCAATATACTTTTGCTACCAGTGTAGTTGTTCCAAAGGACTGTATACCCTTTGCATGGCATTTACCTTTTTTTAAATGTTCTGAAATAAAATAAAATTTCTATGTTACAAAGAAAATAGCATTGCCTGGCATATTAAGAGAAAGGTACTAAACTTAGGTCATGGAAATAGTTTGAAATTTTAGTAACAGAATAAAACATCCTTACTGTGGCAGCACTAAAGGGCCTGCAAAAAAGAATTCAATCTTCTGTTTCAAGTTGTAGCTTTATCTGACAGCTTAAATGTCTTTATGTTATATGTGAGATTTTAATACATACAAAAATATAGAGATGCTAAAACCACTCCTACCAAAATCTGGAGCATCAGAATATTCATGGGTATTCACTAGGACATGTCCACAATGCAGAATAAAGGTCATTTCAACAATTTAAATATTTTTTATGCCTTTGAGAACTCAAGTAATTGATTTCTATTCAAAAGTGTCATAAAAATTACATTAGGACTTGTTCATAAGAAAGAACATTTTTTAAATCATGTTTTAATATTTTATGTTCTTCTAAAAACACAAATTGCAAATTAAATGAAAAGCTATTAAGAAAGTGGAAAGACAAGTTGAAATGATTTAAAAGTAAAAACCTCCAATTTCAGCTTTATTAGAAATAATATAAACAAAACAATAGTGAGCTTGAGTCCATAGTTTAATATTATACCCCAGGAAAAGAAGAGTGGAAGGGATTAAGATGTTTTGTTCAAAGCAATAAATGATTTAGTTGCTGATTAACGATCATCAGCCAGGCACATAAATACCAGTATTGTCTATAGGTATGTAGTGGAAACATAACAGAGGTATAAATAAGGAACGGATTGCTAGCTAGCTCAGGTTTTCAGGTGTATCACTTTACATCATACCAAAAGGTAGAGTACCTTCAAACAGGAATTGCAAAGCATTCCTGTTGGCTGACTTAGCCATATCACATATTTTCACAATTCAAATAAAAAATTGCAGTATGCAATTTGGTTAATATCACCAATTGTGAGAACCATCTTGTTGACAATCCCCTGAAGTCTGCCATCTTAAATAAAACTTAAACATCTATAAATTTCCAGAGTGCTATTTTGTATTATAATCTAAATTCTCATTTGTTTAGGGGTGCCTGGGTGGCTCAGTCAGTTAAGTGTCTGCCTTCAGCTCAGGTCATGATCCCAGAGTCCTGGGACAGAGCCCTATGTCAGGCTCCCTGCTCAGCAAGGAGTCTGCTTCTCCCTCTGCCTTTCCCCTGCTCATGTTCTCACTCTCAAATAAATAAATAAAGTAAAATAAAAATAAATTCTCATCTGTTTAGTATCACTTTAAATTATTTGCCTGCTTCATCCAAGAGAGTTAGAATGACTGAAAACCACCAAGAAATTGAGACTTTTAGAACCCTCCCCTATTGAATGTTCTACTACAGCTCACGTTCTAGAATTAATAAATCAAACTTCTCCTGTAAAAAAAGTTTCTTGTTCAATATATGACTCATGTTAAAAGTTATATATAAAATACATATATTATATAGAGAGACCTCAAATATATCTTAAATTTTTTTAATGTCCAAGTCTGGTCATATCTAAAACTAGGGTTTTATTTTTTAGATTCAAATGTTAGTTTTCATTCCATACTTTTTAAAAATAAAGTTAAAGGGGCGCCTGGGTGGCTCAGTTGGTTAAGCGACTGCCTTCGGCTTAGGTCATGATCCCGGAGAACCGGGATCGAGTCCCACATCGGGCTCCCTGCTCAGCAGGAAGCCTGTTTCTCCCTCTCTCACTCCCTCTGCTTGTGTTCCTCCTCTGGCTCTGTTTATCTCTGTCAAATAAATAAAATCTTAAAAAATAATAATAAATAAACAAAAAAAAATAATAATAAATAAAAAAAATAAAAATAAAGTTAGAAAAGAGAGAGAAGGAAGGGACGTACACTAGGTATTCATTCTGTCTCTATCATCCTTACATATAGACAGTCATACTGAACATTGCTCTAATTGTGCCAGACAGGGTCAGAAATATTTTTCTATGGAAGTAGAAATATAGAAGATTCTTATATGTGTAGATCCAAAGATGTGCCCAAAAGATTAGCACAATAAGCAAGTATCCATTACATAATAAAGATGTTTGACAGAATGTAAATGAAAAATTAATAATATACTGGAAACCTATTAGTTTGAAGAATGCCACAATTTCCACATTTGCATAAGTATTTACCTTCTGGCACAAAAATTTCCATATTCATTTCTTATTTTAGGTAAAGAACATTAGACAAAATATGAACACTACTTGTTATTATTTAATAGTAATAGTATTAGAAACAGTAGCAGATAATTGTATTGTGCTAGTAGGTTGGTTTGGTTAAAATGTTTTTCATATGTTAATCCATTTAACCTTTATAACAGTCCTAGGAAATATATACTAATACTCTCAATACCATTTTCCATTTGAAGAAACTGAGACATAGAAATGTTCGATGATTTGCCCAAGGTCATACAGAGAGAAAGAAAAGATGGGATTTGAATCCAGATTGTCTGGGGGCAGATTCTATGTTCTTAACCACTATTCTATATAGTCTCCATTAAAAAAGCAAAGTATATTTTAACTTTGTTAGGGATACTCTGACACATATAAAGCACCAACACCTGAGAGCAAAGCAGGCCACATTTCAAAAAAATTATTCTGGGACTTTAAAGCTGGGTCTAGATCTGCCAAATGTTTTTGATCTGTACTGAATTTTTAGGCTTCATGAATATAGTTCAATTCCCACATAATTTACCACCTTGGTCCCAGACACACTGCCAATATCAAGGCAGGATAGGAATCAGGTTTAACAACAAGAGACAACTTATGTCACATAGATACAATTTCTCACAGATAAAAAACAGAAACATATTTACTTTTCCTCCTCCAGGGAGACGCTTTTTACAACCTTACTATATTCTTTGCAGACCTCTGAAAGGGAGAGAAAGTCTGTGCTATGCTAGTGCCCTGGTGCAAATTAGAAAAGTGACCTGATCTCAAGACACTGTGTTGTATCTATTGGAAATTTGTTACAGTAAACTAACTGTTGCAGAACAAGACATATTGCTTCAACCTGTCATGACATTTTTTGCAAATCACATTCAAATTGATGGCATGTGTTATGTGAATGTCCTTCCTCCTTTAGATATGGCACCATATGGTGTTGCACGACCCATGAGATTGTACTCAGCGGGTATGAATCCATGGCCACCCAGTGATCATTCTCTAAAGGTAGAGGGAGCAATCCTTTTTTAATTATTATTAACGTATAATGTATTATTTCAGGGGTAGCGGTTTGTGAATCACCAGTCTTACACAGTTCACAGCACTCCCCATAGCACATACCCTCCCCAATGTCCACAATCAAGCCACCCTGTCCCACCCCCGCACACCCCAGAGGGAGCAATCTTATTAGCTGGTATGGAAGGTTTCAATCCTGGGAATTTGCTCCCTGGAATTTTAGCTCCCATATTTACAGTAACTATACATTCTGCTGGTAGCAATTGTGAGAATCAATGAAAGGAAACTTCATTTAAAATGGAGTTGGGGGGCAAATGGGGTGTCTCTCATGTCCCACCACTTGTCCATCATCACTTGCAGGCACATAGAGATGTACCATGTATTCTTGGCAGAAAGAAGTCCATACTTCACCAACCCAGGAGAAGGAAGAAAGGTTTTTCTTCTTGTTCAAGAACAGCCCAGCCAATGAACTCCCAGTTGACTCCAATGGACTTTTTGTTTATAAGAACCCCTTCCTATTGTCCCCTTTCCTCTATAAAAGAATATTTCTCTCTTTTGTTCTTGGGACTTGCCTATGGTTTTGCCATAGCTTGCATGCCCTGAATTGCAATTCTCTGCTATTCTGAAATACACTCATTTTGCTGGTAAAATAACTGGTTGTTTTATTTTTAAGGTTAACCCAACCTATGAGCATTAAGGTCGATTTCAGGCAAAATCACAACCATTTCTATTAGAACTTCCATGTGTTCGTTTGAATTTTGTTGTCCATATGTATCTTCCTCTCATTGGTGGTAACTTTTCCCTAATGGTGGGCTATTACAGTCAACAGGTTTTCCACTGACTAGGACTTCTCTGGGTGGACTGAGTAGTTTAAATGCTACCATAGATGGGTTGCATTCTATGTAGGAGTGGAGGTTAACTGACTTCCCTCTAGTGGTGCCATTTTTTCTCCTCTTCGTATTCCCATTTGACTAATATTCTTTAGACTCTAATGGTCCAGAGTACTAATTTTCAGATACCAACTGGAAAGTAGTTCCCTTTTTTAGCCTTAATGCCTATCAAGTGACCTAAGCGTTTTTTAGGTAGTTTAGTGCTCTTTGCTGTGATTCTTCTGCTTCTCTAGTACCCACTGCAGTCGCTCATTAGCCTGAACCCAGCCCTGCAGCTGTCACTGGCAGTCTGCCACAGTCCCAAGCTTTCTGCCATGTCTCTGAAGTCACACAATCAACACTTTGAGATTTCAAATGTTTCACTCATCTCTCTCTCAAGGCATACAGGTTGGTACCCCAGAGAGAAAGCTCAATATCCTTGTTGCTGCACAGGATTTATTGTTAATACTGAGATTAGAGTCAATAAAATCCGTTTAGTCCAATACTTATAGGCACAAAGACAAGTGTCATGTTATCAATGCATGCCTAAGAAAAGATCCACACCCATAGGTCTGGTCTTATCTGTCATGAGGTAGGAAATCTAATTGGTGAATAAAGTATGGAGTGTCATTATGAGATAGATGTATTTTGACCAAAGTTATAATTTTTCTTTTCTTTCTTTGTCTCAATCTCGTATGGTCCCTAAGGCCCCCAAATCCCAAATTAACAATTAAAGACAGATTTGGCAAGATAGGGATATGCTAAATCAAGAGTATAATGTGAGTACTATTTCAGGAATCTATGTGAATTCTTACAACTCTCTTACGACAAAGTTCTAAAGGTACTGAGGAATCAAAGAGGCCTGGCTCCCTCAGGATATGATGCCTTTTATTTCTTCCTGGTATTACAGCCTTGACTTGATAATTCACTTAATAATTGAAAGCTTCTGTAGTTTTTAAACAAACTTAATGTTATAACCCCTTCACCCCTAGAGAATAATTTTAATTCTCTAAAATTTTAAGCGCTATCTGGTAGAAGTGAAAATATGGATGTTTGATATGCCCCTTTTTACAAAGTACCTCACCTACATATTTGTCCATCAGAATTGGCTCTTGTTAAGGGACAAATATGATTTGAGTTCTCAGTTTTTTAATGATTCTCTGTTAGTGGCACCTGAGTGGCTCTGTTAGTGGCACCCGAGGGCCCCACATCAGGCTCTCTGCTCAATGGGGAGACTGCTTCTCTCTGTCAAATACAATCTTAGAAAATACAATCTTAGAAAAAAAAGGGAGAGACATTCTCCACTAATCCTCCTACAAGGATCTTGCAAAATGATATTACATTACCTAAATAAACAAGGACAGATGATATTTGACTGTTCAATCTGTATTACCTATAGGGATTTGAGAGTAGCTTTTCCAAAATTCAAACACTAAAGGGTATGGATTTTAATCCAAGAAGTCCAAATAAGAATTATACACACTACCACAGTGGAACAAGCACAGCATGTTCTCAATAAAGCACCTCAGACTGCAATCATTCTAAAACTTCCTAAGAAACCTCAAAGATCTTAACACCTGTATCTCTACATGAGAATGTCCCCCATGTCATTCAAAGATACCATTTTGAAATTTTAGATTCCTCCTCATGCTCTCTTCCTGTTTTTCAGATATTAAAAATATTCTAAAATAATTCCTCTCACAGTGTTTATGGAGAAAAATTATATGATGGTGGCATTTGGTTCTTTTTTTTTTAAAAAATAAAAGATCTATTTAATTTAGAGGGACAGAGAGTATGAGCGGGGGGGGAAGAGAGAGAGAGAGAAGGAGATAAGCAACCTCACTGCTGAGCATGAAACCCGATGTGGGCCTCGATCTCACGGCCCATGAGATCATGACCTGAGTCGAAATCAAGAGTCAGATGCTCAACCGACGAAGCCACCCATGTGTTCCATGCCTCAACTTCTGATGGGCAGCTAATGTGAATTCTCAGTAACGAAACAAAAAAACATTCAGCTCTTCTTTCTCTGCGTAACCAACAATCTCCATTTAAATCTCCTGGATCCAGGATAAAACATTAGATACATTTCCCTCTTTTGACCATATCCTTCCTTCAGTAAAATTTAGATAGTTTAAAACTGGATTATACCTGATATACTAGAACATTAAAATTATAATCAATTGTCTTATTATCTGGCATCACCAGCCCCAAATCTTTTTTACCTGTAATTCTACCTCTAATTTTGGCATCACCTGGGCATTGACTCAAGGGTTAAATTTTCTAATTTCCCTTGATATACTTTATTTATTTAAGGCTTATAATTTGAAAAAATGTTTTCTTCTATTAAATTTTACTTTTTCCCTCCTAGGAAAATGAAACAAGATGGGACTGGGGAGAGAGACAAAGCATAAGGGACTCTTAATCTCAGGAAACAAACTGAGGGTTGCTGGAGGGGAAGGAGTAGGAGGGATGGGGTGGCTGGGTGAGGGACACTGGGGAGAGTGTGTGCTGTGGTGAGTGCTGTGAATTTTGTAAGACTGATGATTCACAGACCTGTATCCTCAAAACAAATAATACATTATATGTTAATAATAAATAGATAGATAGATAGATAGAAAGATAGATAGATAAATTTTCTTTTTCCTGCATTTTTTTCCTGGTTAGAAAAGTCATATACTTTCAAATAGAAAAATGGTAACATCAAATGCTATATGCTGGATACTGAACTATGTGAGAGAGAAAGATATATATATACACACAGACACATTCCTATTTATTCTGCACACTTCCATGAGGTAAATTAATATACACATTACAAACATAATTAAACTGAGACACAGATATTGTCACAGAGAAAGCAGTACATTTTGGCACTAAAAGCATGCAATCTAGACTGAGATTCTGTGTGTGAAAATGTTAGCATAGCAACTTGTTTTGGGGCACTATAAGCAAGTCTACCTCCATTATCTCCTTCATAGTTGTCAAACACAGATTTCATTTGAATAAAAGCTAATATTCCACATTATAAGACCCCCAGTATAGACACATAAACTTATACACACACTCTGCATTATTGTTTCACTTCATATATGTGCCTGAAGCAAAAATAATCATGACACAAAGATAAAATATTATTCAAATTTGTTTGTGCTAAATGGCTTCCTGGAAAATATTTGTTTTGGATATAATCATGTAAATATCTGTATTTCTAAGTACTGAGAAAGCCATTGCTCATTACCTAATCCTGAATTTCCAGTACTAGGACCCAGGCAGCAATAGCATATTGTTATATGCCCAGTTAAACATTCTGAAAATAGCTCATATGCTTTCCGGGCTTATGAACACAGACTGAGCATTATTATTATGTATTATTCATGCAATCTAATTTGACAATGTAACATCCAAATTTTGGCATATTAGCTAAAGTTTCTTACTATTTATTGGACAACAATTTGTGTGTGAACTTCATGCAAAGCATTTTTTTTTTTAAGATTTTATTTATTTGACAGAGAGAAACACAGCCAGAGAGGGAACACAAGCAGGGGGAGCGAGAGAGGGAGAAGCAGGCTTCCCGCCGAGCAGGGAGCCCGATGTGGGGCTCGATCCCGGGTCTCCAGGATCATGACCTGAGCCGAAGGCAGTCGCTTAACCAACTGAGCCACCCAGGTGCCCGGTGCAAAGCGTTTCTATGCAAAGATACATAAGGTATGGATCCTGCCCACTAGTATTTTATAATCTATTCATATAGATTTAAAGAAAAATGGAAGAGATGTCTTTAATTCAGGTAGAGATTGATAACCAAATGGTAACTCTCATAAAAGTGGGTACAAATAAATTACATTTTTGCACTTACATCTTCTCACTCAATAATACTATAGAGAAAGCCTAACTAAATCAGCTGATTTTGCTCTAATTTATTCTTTTAATTGGCTGCATAATATTTTAAGAAAAATTGTTTTAATTGAAGTATAATTGATACCTAATATTACATTTGTTTCAGGCGTACAACACAGTGATTTGACAAGTCTATACATTACATTGTGCTCTCCACAAATGTATCTATTATCTGTCACCATACAATACTACCATGATATCATGTGTTATATTCCCTATGCTGTACCTTTTTGTCCCCAGGACTTATTCATGTCATAACTGAAGCCTATATCTCCTACTCCCCATCATCCATTTGCCCAACCCCATCACCCTCCTAAGCAAAGATTTCTTAGATATAACACTAAAATATGGTACATGAAAGAAAAAAAATTGATAAATTAGGCCTTATCAAAATTCAAACCTTTTACACCTCAAAGACACAAGTAATGAAAAGACAAACAAATGGACAAAAATATTTGTCAGCACATATTCAATATAAGATTTGGGTCCAGAATTTATTTTTTTAAATGCTCAACACTTCAAAAATAAGACAAAGACTCAATCAGAAAATGGCCAAAAATATAAATATTTCATCAAAGAAGAAACATGAATAATTAATAAGCACATAGAAACATGCTTAATATCATTAGCCATTAGACTATGCAAATTAAAACCATAATAAGATACCTTTTCACATGCACTAGAATGGGTAGTGTGAATAAGAAAGGATGTGGATAAGCAGGAACCCTCATATATTGCTGGTGGGAATGTGATATGGTGCAGCCACTTTAGAGAACAGTTTGCAGCTTCTCAAGGAGTTAAATATGAAGCTACCATATAACCCAATAATTCTACTCCTGGATATCTATCCAAGAGGAATGAGAACACATGTATATACAAAGAGACACATGTCAAAGTTCATAAGAGAATTATTCATAATAGTCTCAAATTGGTAACAACTTAAATGTTCATCAACTTATAAATGGATAGACAGAATGTGTATCCATACGATGAAATATTCTAAAACAATTGAAAGAAATAAAATACAGACACATGCTAGGTCAGGCATGATCCTCAAAAATATTATGCTGTGTGAAAAAAGCCAGACATGAGATAGATATTGTATCATTCCATTTATGTGAAATGACCACAGACAGGAAGCAGACCAGTGGTTGCTAGAGTTAAGGGTGGGAATGGAGAATGAGCATGAGAGACTACTGAGAGGATGCAATTGTTTCCAAACTGATTCAATGTGATGGTTGTCCTACTCAGGAAAGTTACTAAAATTAATGGATTGGGGTTTCCTGGGGGGGCTCAGTTGGCTGAGCTACCAATTTCTGATTTCAGTTCAGGTCATGATCTCATGGGTTGTGAGATTGAGCTCCATGTGGGTCCCAGCCTCAGAGGGGAATTTGCTTGAGATTCTCTCCCTCTGCCCCTCTACCTACTTGATCACTCTAATAAATAAATCTTTTAAAAAAATTGCTGAATTATACATTTGAAATTTGCAAATTTTATATATAAAATATAACTCAATTAAACTATTTTAAAAAGATGGAAGCAGGTAGACTAACCAGGAGGCTCTACTTATAGTCAAAGGAAGAGATGATAGTGGTTTTTCAGTGAAGAGAATATCTGGACAAAACATGGATGTGTTTGAGGTTACTGTCAACAGGATTTACTCCTGGATTTGAAGTGAAATGTGAGGGATTCGGGAGTAAAAAAATCATTTCAAGTTTCTTGCTCTAAAACAACTGGTAGAATGGAGATGTCATTTATTCGGATGGCAAATAATATGGATTAGGTTCGGTCAGTGATAAATCAAAAGTTTGGTTTTAGACATGTTAGGATTGAAATCCTTAAGAAAAAAAAAAAGGACTGAAATCCTCTTATATAGCCAGGTCATGTCAGCTCATAATTGGAGTTCAGGAAAGAACTCAGGGCTGTAGCAAAAAATACAGAATCATTGTTACAGAGATTGAATTTCAAGCTAGATGAGTTCACTTACAGAATGGATGTATACAGAGAAGACAAGTGAGTGAACTGAGCCCCAGAACACTCCAAAATTTAAAGATAGGGAAAATAAAGAAGAACTTTCAAAGAGACTGAGATGGAGCAGCCAGTTAAATAGGAAAAGATCTAAGAATTTGGAATCCTTGAGGTGAAGTTAAGAGTGTTTCAAAAAAGTGGGAGTATCATATGTTATGATTTGTTTGAGGAAAACGAGAACTGAGAATTAATCACTGGGATGGCAACATGGAGGTCAGCAGCAACTCTCAAGAAGTGGTTTTTACTGGAGTGCTGGGGATGAAAATGTGATTGAGTGATGTGATGGTTGATTTTATGTGTCAACCTGACTAGGCCATGAGGTGCCCAGATTTTTGGTTAAATGCCATTCTAGGTGTGTTTGTGAGAGTGTTTTTGAATGAGATCAACACTTGAATTGGTACACTGAGTAAAGTCAAGTCCCTAGTATGGATGGGCCTCATCCAATTTTTTGGAGGCCTGAATAGAACAAACGGAAGAGTAAAGAAGGATTGACTCTCTCTGCCTGACTGTTTCTGAGCTGAGACATGAGTCACTGGAATTTAGACCAATGGTTCTCCTGTGTCTCCAGTATCTACAAAATCTACTACAAATCATGGGAATTTTCAGCCTCCAAAACTGCATAAGCCAATTCCTTATGGTAAATTATATACATCTCCTATTTGCTTTGTTTCTGTGGATAACTTAGACTAATACCGATGTGTTGTTGATGGGTTGAAGCAAGAATGAGAGGGAAGAAAGTGTACTATAAAGTGAAGGGAATTCTTTCAAGGCATTTTACTGTGGAAGTTCAAAGAATAATGACACTAGCTAGAAATAAACGTAAGATCCTGGTATCTTACACTTGTTTTTTTGTTTGTTTTGTTTTGTTTTTTTGTTTTTTGTTTTTTAAAGAGAGAAAGTAAGCACTGAGAGGGGGTAAAGGGAGAGAGACAGAGTTCTAAGCAAACTCTGTATTGAGTGCAGAGCCAGATACAGGCCCTGATCTCATGACTCTGAGATCATGATCCTAGCCGAAACCACGGGTCTGACACTTAACAGACTTCACAACCCAGGTGCCCCTCTTGGTATCATACACCCTTAAAACAAAGATTGGGGTGATCAGGTTGAGCTGTGGAATGTAGTTATTCAGGAGAAAGAAAACTGAAGTTGCAAAGTCCTTGAAAGGGCATGATCATATGAGATTGAGTTTGTACATTAAACATTGGCTTTAGAGGGATGCCTGGGTGGTATTAAGGAATATTAAGGAACACCTGCCTGCAACTCCCCCTGCTTGTGCTCTCTCTGTGTCAAATAAATAAGATCTTTTATTTATTTTTTTTATTGGCTTTAGAAAGGAATTCAAACAGGTTAGCAATCGAAATGGGTGGCTAGGAAGTTTATGTGGCTACACAAGCAGATTTGTTGTTAGATTTGGACAGAAGTGTATAAAAGAGTTCTCTCTGGAATGCTTCTATTTTCTCGTGAAATAAGAGATGACCCACAGATAGATAGTTAAAGGAGTGCTTAGTGGGGAAGAAGTGTTGAGTTTTGAGAAAAGAGGAGAAAGTATGAATAATTACCAGAGATGGGGGGAGACTCCTTAGGAAAAAAACAAACACAGCTTTACTGTATGATAGTAATAAAGGCACATTTAAGATTTGTGGTATCATGAATATAAAGCTATATGATATATTCAAGTGATCAACTGTAAGAACTGGTTAGTTAGAGAATTTAATTTAACTAGGTTTCTGGTTTGTCAGATGACTATGGTAGCCAGGCAAGAAGGGAAGTGGGAGAAAAGCATGAAAACAGGACAGGTCAACAGATTATGAATGCTAATGGGAGCAAAGAACTGTTGTGGTGAAGGCACTAGAGGACATGAACTAGAAAGAGAGAAGGTGAGGCATAAAAGTGCAAAATGTTTGAAGGTGAGATTATGGAGAAGACATACACATTGGGAATGACAGTATCTGGCACAACCAGGATATTGGTGGCTTATGTAGAGTGAAAGCCAAGATAAATACAAGCAATAAAAAGCAACTGGGAGATCCATATATTGGAAAGTTTCCCCACGTTTTTTTGTTGTTGTTGTTGTTGTTGTTGTTGTTGGGTTTTTTGGGTTTTTTTAAAGATTTTTATTTATTTATTTGACACAGAGAGGGAGAGAGAGAGAACACAGAACATAGAGAGGCAGGTAGAGGGTAAAGGAGAAGAAGGCTCCCCACTGAGCAGGGAGCATGATGTGGGGCTCAATCCCAAGACTCTGGGATCACTGAGCCAAAGGCAGACACTTCACCGACTGAGCCACCCAGGCACCCTGGAGTCTCTATTTTTACACCACTGTGCATTTTATCAGGGATGGTATACAAGGGAGATAGACTCCACCAGGTCCAAATATCTTTAAGGAAAAAAGGGGAGGGACACAGAGATCTGTAAAAGTTTGCCACAAGGAGTAAAGGAGAGTGGT
The DNA here is from genome assembly GCA_004023965.1 of Spilogale gracilis. Lineage (NCBI taxonomy): Eukaryota > Metazoa > Chordata > Mammalia > Carnivora > Mephitidae > Spilogale > Spilogale gracilis. The sequence goes on along the minus strand of PITA01002383.1, from coordinate 107,009 downwards.
GAAACCTAAGATCAAAAGTTTCAGTGTATGGGGCGCCTGGGTGGCTCAGTTGGTTAAGCGACTGCCTTCGGCTCAGGTCATGATCCTGGAGACCCGGGATCGAGCCCCCCATCGGGCTCCCTGCTCAGCAGGAAGCCTGCTTCTCCCTCTCTCCCTCCCCCTGCTTGTATTGCCTCTCTCGCTGTGTTTCTCTCTGTCAAATAAATAAAATCTTTTAAAAAAAAAAGTTTCAGTGTAGGTCTGCATCCTTAGGGAGATGAGAGATAACAATTTACAAACAATTAGGAGGAACAAAGAGAGAGCTCTTCCAACTAAAAAAATTGTATGAGAGATATAGGACAGAAAACCCTGAATTTTGAGAAGAAGCCACTACATAAGAAACAATGACTTAGGGAGATAGCCAGGTATCACTAAGATAAAAAATGGTAAGAAAATATAAGGAGTGGTATTTCTCAAACTTGAATGTACATGCTAATCACACAGAGATATTGTTTAAAGGCAGATTTTGAAGTCTGATTTTTTATTCTGCTTTACTAACAAGTTCCCAGGTGATGTCAACACTGAGTAGCAAGGATATAGGTAATTCCAGAACAAAGAATGAAATGGCTTGGTGAATCTAGGACTGGTGAAGGTCTGAGTCAGACTGAGGATGAGGATGACAGTCTAGACGATGAGTAACGAGTTGTGGTCTCAGGCCTCTTTACTGAGGGAGACAAAAGGAACTTGATTGAACTGAAACTGATCATATTATCATAAGTTGTAGTCGTGAGGCTATCCAAGTGGGGGCAACATATGCAGAATTTTTTGCCAAGGAACCCAGAGCCTCTACAAGTTCCTGGTTCAGACTCCAATCGGCAGTGTCACGGTCAGAGTGAGAGATGGTACTGGAAGTATGTAGAACTCTATGGAAATGTTCTGGCTGCTTTTGATGGTATACAGAGTTATTCCTGCATCATCTTTCAGTATGGCTCTTACAAAAATAATTTCCAAATTAAAATGGAAAAAGGAATAGGAAGGTTTATTCTGCTCTAAGTCAGTCTCCTATTACCCTACTTTTTTATAACCTCCATCCCCGAGACTTGGAGAATAATTCCCACACATTATTTCTATCCTTGTAAAATATCTTAAATTCTTAATGCATTAACATTTACCTCACCTTGAAATTACTCAGAATTGGACATTATTAAAATGAGCCTGAAAATAAGGAATGTTGCTATTTTATCTATCCATAAAAAAGATAGGTCTTCATTTCCAATTCCACATATAGTTAGAACATATAAACTGATGATACGGTCGAATACACTTTTGGAGACTATAAAAATTCCATTTCAAAGTATAATGCAAAGAGAAACTATTTAAAGTAATCATGTAAATATACCTTAGAGAGATATGAGAACAAATTTATGAAGCATCGGTGTCCTACTCTAGCTAGTCTCTGCCACTAGTATATTTAATCGATCACTCTGAAATATTGAAATGATCTCAAATTGGAATAACTCAAAAACAATGTTTTCAAACACAAATGTGAATATGGTGTATAGTCCCCATTCTTCAACATACTGGTTTTAACCATTAACATATTGAAATAGTAACAAAACATGCATGTACTCATTCACAGGGTATGCAAATTTACAAAATGTGAATTGGAGAGTTTTAGCTTTGTCCATAGGCACACTGCTAGCAACCTGAATTGAATAAAAAATTTAAAAGAAACTATACTGGTAGGATTACTAAATTTGGTTAGTTTACTTTTTTGCTATTAATCATCACAGAATCAAGACTAAAAGATCTCTGAGTTCCAAAGCAAATTATGATTAGAGTGATGGAAATACTTTTAGGAACAAATATTTGGAGAACCACCAAAATGAACGATAAGGACAATGACATTTTAAAATTAACACTGAAACAGGGTTCTTCTGAACCAGGGACTTCCTGCCCCCTTATAAAATAAATTGGGCACACTCTTCTTTTTCAAACACTCCATTCCACGGTTGCTCTACCCTGAGTTTCCGGAAGTGTCTTCTGATGGCATGAAAAGCTCAGGCAGCCTAACATGGATCATGGATGGTTTTGTGAATAACTCTAAGTGGGATCAGTGACTCATATTTATCTTTGAATGTTATGATGTCCTAAGCATCAGTAAGGGAGGAGCCCGCCATTACTAAATCCATATCTGCTACAGAGCAACTCTGTTGAGAGCGCTCTGTGTAGAGAACTGATGATAGCTGGCTTCCTGAGCAGCTGCTATGTAGTTAGGGAACATAAGCTGAGTGGGAAGAAGAACCCTCTTAAGGAGTTACTGAAGCACAACATTCAGATTAGGTGGCATAGCTGTGGACTCCTGGGAGCAAGAGTGGCAGAGCCAGTATCTCTTTTCTATCCTCGCTGTCAGGCAGACTGTGAGCAGAAGCACTTCAGTTACTAGCAGAAGGCTACATATCATTAAGAATGTGGAAATATAAAAATTACGGTACTGACATGTGCAACTCTATAGTCTGGAGCATCCCTTCCAGGAGACCAGATGAAGGCATCTGGTAATCCTTTTACTCAAATAACAGAGACTATTAGAAAATGTGATTCAAGGATTTAACCCGGAAAATGTGATTCAAGGATTTAACCCGGAAAATTCATCACATAATCACTAATAAATTTCACAAGCTCTAGATATTTTTAAAAAATGCTTTAAATGAGTCATTTCCCCCTACCTTACAAAATATTCCATATGCTGGAAATGATGTTTCTACCCAAAGGAAAGGTATAATTTATAGTTAGAAAAAAAGGTCTTGCCTTTTTTTTTTTTTTTTTTTTTTTTTGTCGTGCAATTTACCACCTCATGAACTTGGATGACTTTCTCTCTAAGCCTCAATTTTATCCTCTTTAAAATGGGGTAATATCTAATTTTCATCTTTATTATTTTGAGTATCAACAATATTTTAAATATGCCTGGAATACTGTAGTCATTACTGCATGGAAGTTGTAATAATTAGAACTCACTAAAAAAATAAATAAATACACACACACACACACATACCTTTTATATTTGGAAAATATTTTCTGTTATAAAGTGGTTTTATACATACTCTCATGAACAAAGTAAAACAAACATTCTAACATTTTACAGATGAAAAATCCAGGGTTCAGGAATAGTGACTTGCACAAGGGTTTAAGTGGTAGAGACCTCAATGAAAATCAAGTCTCTCGACTTCAATTCCACCTTTCTTTGATGTGTAACAAACATTTTACAACTTGCTTTTATCAGATTCTCAACATTGTATTTTTGAGTTTGTTCATGACAATGTAGACTGAGTCCAAAAATTGTAAATGGTGAGTAGCATTCTGTACTACTAAAAGAATTTACATGTTCACATTTTATCTACTCCTTAACCTACTTTTCAACCAATAAAATGCCCCCATTAATTATTTGGAGTTTGTTAAAGGCTTCCTTTTCTGAATTCATTTGTCTTTAATTGTATACCATAAACTAGAATTTTTATCCTCTTTTATTAATCATAGAATTCTCTTCCAATGGCTACATAGAGAGGGAAGTTAATAGTATTGTGCAAATGATCTATTCATACTTACTTATGCTCAATGTATAATATTCTAAGACAATTTTCTTAAAATCTTCAGACAGGCTGAAACATACAAAATTTTATTTTTAGGCTATTTTATGTTGTATGTTTCAAAGATAAGCTCTTAAGTTTGTGTAAGTTTATGATTGCTATGTATTTCCCATAAATTTTTACTTTATTAGCTCCAATGGATTATTGGCATGTGAAATTCTATTTTATCTACTAATATATTACATATTGCTTCATCATCTTCTATTTGTTTGGTTTGCCAGATATATATTGCCTTTTATTTCTGAATATTCAAATTTTATTTATCATTTTACTTTATGTGTTTCTCTTATAAGTCATGTATATTTAATTTTTAAATATCTAGTCTCTTACTATCTTCTAATGAATAAGTTTAATCCATTTACATTTATTGTTTCTAGTAATATACACAATTATTTCTATAATATTTTAAATTATGTTTTGCTATTTATGTTTTTATATTCTGTTGTTTTAATAGATTAATATTCATATTTAATTTTATATTTAACACACAATTTAACATTGGCCATATTTAATTTCTCATCCTTTATAAAACAAAGACCTTGTTTCAAGGTCTACTTATCATCCATCTATGGTTTCCTAATCTTTTCATTAGACTTTACTTTTAAGCCATCCCAAACTTTTATTATAATCTTTGTAAAGCTCAAACAACATGATTAGGATTTTCCATGTCCCCTTTAATCATTGTTTCTTTTATCCAATTCCTTTCTTCTAGGTTCATGTTTTCATCTTGTTGAACTATGCCCATTAATGGTTACTTTGAGGAGAATCTGTTTAAAGTTAATTATCTTTATCTTTAATTTATTGTAAATGTCTTCATTTGTCTTCACTCTGTTTTTGGTCAAATTTCCGAAGATTTCAAAAAAAATATTGGTTTTGGAAAGCCTATTGCTTGTTTTATGAAACGAATACATTATGGAATTATTTGGAACAAAGCACAAAGTTGTTTTTTTTTTTTTTTGTAAAAAGCTTTCTATCACAGCAAATAAGTCATAAGTACTCCCAGAGACTTTTAAAATAATTTCAGCGATATAACAGTCTCAAATGTTATTTATTTTTGTTTTTATTTACTGAACCCATTTAAAAGCTTTTATTTTTTTTTACTTTTTTAAAAAGCTTTTAAAACCTAATAAAATTCTTTTTTTACTTTATTCCATGGAGCCAATTTTCAAAATTTATCATAAAACATAACAATGCATCTACACAACCAAATAATTTGCAAAGTTCTGGCAAATTTGAAGGCTTTATCCAATGCACATCACAAAACTTATTCATTGCACTTAGATTAATTTTCACAAGATTACTGATCTATATTTTCATTAATGGTTAGTGTTTTCATGTCAAAAGTACTAAATAACAGATTACTATTTTCATTCATAGTCATAGAAATGTGTACATAGAAATGTGTGCTAAAATCTCTACATGTAGTTGCTGTGTAAGATATGTCCCAGCATTCTTAGAAGGAACATCAAGAATAATAAGTTTACAAACACAGAGAACAAACTGGTGGCAGCTCAAGGGGAGAGGGGTTGGAGGAATGGGTGAAACATCTGAAAAGGAAAAGGAGGTACAAATTTTCAATTATAAAACAAATAATTCAAGGAGAGGAAAAGTATAGTATAGGGAATATAGTCAATGATATCATAATAACTCTGTATGGTGACAGATGGTAACTACACTTAACCACGCTGAGCATTTTGTAAGGTATGTAATTGTTGAATTACCATTTTGTATATCTGAAACTAATATAATATTGTATGTAAATTACACTTCAATAAAATATAAAACAAGAATAATATGTTTATTTTGTTTTTTAAAGTTTTTTTTAAAATTCCAGTTAACATGTAGTGTAATATCAGTTTCCGGTGTACAGTACAGCAATTCAATCCTTCCATACCTCACCCTGTGTTCATCGAAACAAATGCACTCCTTAATCCCCATCACCTATTTCATGCATCTCCCCACCCACCTTCCCTCTGGTAACTATCAGTTTGTTCTCTATAATTAAGAATCTGTTTCTTTTTTTTTTTTTTTTTAAGATTTTATTTGACAGATAGAAACACAGCCAGAGAGGGAACACAAGCAGGGGGAGTGAGAGAGGGAGAAGCAGGCTTCCCGCGGAGCAGGGAGCCCGATGTGGGACTCGATCCTGGGTCTCCAGGATCATGACCTGAGCCGAAGGCAGTCGTTTAACCAACTGAGCCACCCAGGCGCCCCAAGAATCTGTTTCTTGATTTGTCTCTCTGTAATTTTTTCCCCTAGCCTGTTTGATACATTCCACATATGATCAATATCTTAGGGTATCTGCCTTTTTCTGACTTATTTTGCTTAACATTATACTCTCTAGCTCCATTCATGTCATTGCAAATGACAAGATTTCATTCTTTTTTATGGCTGAATAATATACCACTTCTTTATCCATTCATCAGTCAATGGGCTCTTCCCTATCTTGGCTATTGTAAATATACTGCTGTAAGCATAGGGGTACATGTATGTTTTGAATTAGTGTTCTTGTATTTGGGTAAATACCCAGGACTGTGATTTATGGATCATAAGGTACTTCCATATTTATTTTTTAAATTTTTTTTAAATTTTTTAAAAGATTTTATATATTCATTTGCGAGAGAGAGAAAGAGAAAGAGAGAGAGAGCACGAGACGGGGAAGGTCAGAGGGAGAAGCAGACCTACTGCTGAGCAGGGAACCCGGTGTGGGACTTGATACCAGGACTCCAGGATCATGACCTGAGCCAAAGGCAGTTGCTTAACCAACTGAGCCACGCAGGTGCCCCAGTAGTTTTATTTTTAAATTTGAAGAACCTCCATACTCTTCCCCATAGTGGCTGCACCAGTTTGCATTCCCACCAACAGTGCCAGAGGGTTTCTTTTTCCTCCACATCCTCAACATCTGCTCTTTCCTGTGTTGGTGATTTTAGTCATTCTGACAGGTGTGAGGTGATAGCTCATTATGGTTTTGATTGGCATTTCCCTGATGAGGAGTGATATTAAACATCTTTTAATATGTCTGTTGGTCATCTGTGTGTCTTCTTCATGTATTCTGCCCATTTTTAATTGGATTGTTTTTTGGTGTTGAGTTGTATAAGTCCTTTATATATTTTGGACACTAACCCCTTATCAGATATGTCATTTGCAAATATTTTCTCCCATTCTGTAGGCTGTCCTTTAGTCTTATTGTTTCTTTCACTGTGCATTTTTTGTTTTAATATATTTCTTTTAAAGATATACATGATTCAGTTACTTTAAAGGGTATTTCCATGTCTCAAAAGTTGATACCAGACTCATATGGACTACATGGTCAAATATACTCAAAAAGTGTAATCCTAGTTACTTTATACCATAGGCACATGTACTGCAGCATATGTTCTACAATATTTCAGTAATGAATGAGAGGCTGCTCTGTTTCTGTGAACCAGACGTCAGTGAACATTTCACTGGCTAGTTGTGTGTGTGTGTGTGTGTTTTTAAATAATACTAGATTTGAGTGTTACATGGAATGTTTCTGTCTCAGTCTTAGAGGATATGTGGGCCACTCTTACTGCAACTGTCATTTTTGTATATGTACAGTACTAGTTTCACAGAGCAAGAGAGAAAAAATTAACAGCTGACTATAAAAGAGGTCACTACAGGTACCTTAAATAGAAGGAGTTGGGATTACATCAGGCATTACACTGCCAGTGTGTGTGTGTGTGTGTGTGTGTTTAAAGATTTTATTTATTTATTTGACAGAGAGAAACACAGCTAGAGAGGGAACACAAGCAGAGGGACTGAGAGAGGGAGAAGCAGGCTTCCCACTGAGCAGGAATCCTGATGTAGGACTTGATCCCAGGACTCCAGGATCATGACCTGAGCCAAAAGCAGCCGCTTAACCAACTGAGCCACCCAGGCGCCCCTGTGTGTGTGTTTTAATGCATCTATTCCTATTATCAGGTATCAGAGGATGTCATGAACAAAAATCAACAGAAGACCTTGAGGCAATATTTAGAAAGATGATATTGACTTTATAGTCCATCTGTTTGAACCACTTTAGGAACACTCATCCTCCTCCACTCACTATCTATTTCTTACTTTGATACCAAACCCTTAACCAATTGCCCTTCTTCCCAAATTAAGTGGACTTAGATTTGCTGATAGAGTTCTGTTTTCTCCACAGAAAACAACTTGAATGACTCTTGAAATCTGACCTGTGCCCTCTCTAAAATAATGAACGTTGTGTCAGGACAGCAAACAGTATCTTATATGCAAGATTCCAGTGAAACAACTAAATAGGAGAATACTTATTTACTTACTTATATTAAATGTGCTGACTTAATAAATAGCTAAATTTTTCAGTTGATTTCCTTTACGAATAACTATACAAAATACCTTCAGGGAAGAGTCTACTTAAGTAATGGAGGCACCGATAGTTTCTTTATTCTGTCTTACAACATGGCAAGCTGATTAAAAATAAAAGATATGATGACTTCATATATATACCAAATTCATTCTCACTTCTTGCAGGTTTACCTCACAGTGCTCAATTTGCTAAAAGAAACAGTTTCATTTTGCAAACAAAAACATATGTATGCATATGTGTATCATATGTAGGACATATTTTGCCCCACTAATCAAGGGGCAAGCAAACTATAACACACTGCCCCACCACCTATTTCTGTAAACAAACTTTTATTGTAACAAAGCTACATCCATTTCCTTACATGTTATCTATAGCTGCTTTTCCATTATAACAAGAGTTAAATAGTTGTGACCGACCATGTGGCCAGCAAAAGCCTAAAATTTTAACTATCTGGCCCTTTAAGAATTTGCAAACCCTTGCACTCTTTGGTTTATTTTATTTTTATTTATTACTTTTTTTGGTTCCTCTCTTTTATTTTGATGATCTTTTATTTTATTTTATTAACATATAATGAATTTTTTGTTTCAGGGGTACAAGTCTGTGATTCATCAGTCTTATACAATTCACAGTGCTCATCATACCACATTCCCTCCCTAATGTCCATCACCCAGCCACCCCATCCTTCCCACCCCCTCCCCTTCAGCACCCTTCAGTTTGTTTTCTGAGATTAAGAGTCTCTTATGGTCTGTCTCCCTCTCTGGTTTCATCTTGTTTCATTTATTCCTCTCTTCTCCCCTGATCCTCTGCCTTGTTTCTCAAATTGCACATATCAGCAAGATCATATGATAATTGTCTTTGTTTAGTATAACACCCTCTAGTTCCATCCATGTTGTTGCAAATGGCAAGATTTCATTTTTGATGGCTGCATAATATTCCAGAGTGTGTGTGTGTGTGTGTGTGTGTGTGTGTGTGTGTGTGTGTGTATCACATCTTCTTTATTCATTCATCTGTGGATGGACATCTGGGCTCTTTCCATGGTTTGGCTATTGTGGACTGGGCTGTTATAAACAAAGAGAACACACGTCCCTTCAGATCACTACATTTGTATCTGTAAGGTAAATAACTGGTAAATAACTAGTAGTGTAATTGCTGGGTCATGGGGTAGCTCTATTTTCAACTTTTTGAGGAACCTCCATACTCTTTTCCAGAGTGGCTGCACCAGCTTGCATTCCCACCAACAGTGTAGAAGGGTTCCCCTTTCTCCACATCCTCACCAACATCTGTCATTTCCTGACGGGTTGATTTTAGCCATTCTGACTGGTATGAGGTGGTATCTCACTGAGGTTTTGATTTGTATTTCCCTGATGCTGAGTGATGCTGAGCACTTTTTCATGTGTCTGTTGGCCATTTGGATGTCTTCTTTGCAGAAATGTCTTCATGTCTTCTGCCCATTTGTTGATTGGATTATTTGTTCTTTGGGTGTTGAGTTTGATAAGTTCTTTACAGATTTCGGATACTAGCCCTTTATTGGCTATGTCATTTGCAAATATCCTCTTCCATTCTGTTGGTTGTTTTTGGTTTTGTTGACTGTTTCCTTTGCTGTGCAAAAGCTTTTGATCTTGATGAAGTCTCAATAGTTCATTTTTGCCCTTCCTTCCCTTGTCTTTGGCGATGTTTCTAGGAAGAAGTTGCTGACCCTTGCACTCATTGGTTCATTTTAAGTAAGTGCAGGAAACATATTTGCATAATCAACAAGCTGTCAGATTCCCTGCTTCTGTAACTAATGGCCATTTCTAAACAGTTTTAGGGAATATAATACAACACACTGGGGTCAATACTCTTTCTTTCTATAAGCATTTTCTTGTGCAGTGATCACATGATTTAGTTAATGAGAATCTGAGGGAGCTCACATCATTGCCAAGGGGGAAGTCTGACTTGACCTTTTCATTCAATAAAGATCTAGTTAGTATCTATACTGAGGAACAGATTTTGAATATGTAAAAGAACATATGAACAGCTCAGTCAGCCTAATGAAGGCTTAGTTATTGATTAAGGAGGGTGCACCTGATATTCAAAAACCACTGATGTGGGCGCCTGGGTGTCTCAGTGGGTTAAAGCCTCTGCTTTCGGCTCAGGTCATGATCTCAGGGTCCTGGGATCGAGGCCCGCATCGGGCTCTCTGCTCAGCAGGGAGCCTGCTTCCTCCTCTCTCTCTGACTGCCTCTCTGCCTACTTGTGATCTCTCTGTCAAATAAATAAATAAATAAAATCTTTAAAGATTTTATTGTTTAAAAAAAAAAAACACTGATGAGCTCAGAAATGGGTAGTTCAGGGGTGGCTGGTGGCTCAGTTGTTTGAATGTTAGGCTGTTAATTTCGGTTTGTGTCATGATCTCAGGGTCTTCAGATTGAGCCCCACGTCACGCTCCCTGCTGAATGGAGAGTCTGCTTATCTCCCTCTCCCTCCGCCCCCCCTCTGCTTGTGCACATGTGCACACTCTCTCTCCTTCTCTCTGTCAAATAAATAAAACTGTAAAAAAATAAAAAAGAAAAGAAATGGGTAGTTCAAAAGCCTAAATCAAATTAGGGGGAAAGAGCTCAGATGACACTGATGTTGTTTGTTGTTTTGTTTTTAAGTAAATATTTTTATTATAATATATGTATTTGTAAAGGCCAAATAAAACATGGATATATAAATGATTTAATTACATAATGGTCTTTTGAAAACTTTCATAGTCTATGGTGTTGTTTCACTGGTGATAAACCAAATGCTTTTGTTTTCTATACACTTGGAAATTTTTTACTTAAATGAGACATCATTGTAATAAAAAAGCATGACAATTCCTAAAGAAGGATTCAAGCAAATGATCAAAGCTTTAATGTAACAAAGGGATATAAGAGGTATTATTAATTCTAATAATGTAATTGAGGTTGACACAGTTGACATTATTTCTGGTTTCTTGGTCACAAATTCATGCAACACAATGGTCCAGTTTATTCTAGCCAAGAGTCTTAATCCACTGTATCTAATTGAAATGAAAATGTATGATTCCAATTAGCCAGAGACATTGATTTGTAACCAAGAGGAAGGACAAGATGAGAGTATTATATATAAAAATCAGCTATCAGGGGTGCCTGGGTGGCTCAGAGGGTTAAGCCTCTGCCTTCAGCTCAGGTCATGATCTCAGGGTCCTGGGATCGAGTCCCACATCGGCTCTGCTCAGCAGGGAGCCTGCTTCCCCCTCTTTCTCTGCCTGACTCTCTGTCTATTTGTGATCTCTCTGTCAAATAAATAAATCAAGTCTTAAAAAAAAGCAACTATCAGATTGGAAAATATTTTGACATTCTACTGACTGATTTCAGGAGGTGATGGGGATTTCTTTGGTTAAGATCAGTGATTTTCCTTTTTTTTTTTTTTTAAGGATTTTATTTATTTGACAGAGAGAAACACAGCCTGAGAGGGGACACAAGCAGGGGGAGTGAGAGAGGGAGAAGCAGGCTTCTTGCTGAGCAGGGAGCCCGACGTGGGACTCGATCCCCGGTCTCCGGGATCATGACCTGAGCCGAAGGCAGCCGCTTAACCAACTGAGCTACCCAGGCGCTCCTAGATCAGTGATTTTCAAATTAGGTTGCACTTTAGAAGCAGGTAGAGTTCTCTTAAGATAACACCAACTATTAAGAGTCCACTGCAGACCAGTTACAACAGAATCGTTAGTGGTGGGGCTCAAGAATTGCTAGTTCCTCCAAGTTACTCAGATATTCCAATAAATATCCAGTATTTGGAAACCACTGAATAGACTAAAAAGATAAGGCAGGTTTTCCTATCTGATAAAGGAAAAATTCAGTGGAGATATAAGTTTTTTAGGACCTTCTGAAAGTGAATCAAAGTGAGAATTCTTGTTCCTAGTTTTTGAACGAATTTATTTAAACTGAACACTGTGCCAATTTCTTCAAAGAAGACAAGTAGATATAATGGCCAGGGGCATGATATACTTGTACTGGAGTTTCGAAAATATTAAAATCTGAGATTGTTAAGTGATTTTGTTGGCAGACCATATATTTGGATTCTCTCTTTTGGAGAGTGAATGTGCTGGTACATGGCAACCTCTATTCTGAAAACTCCGTTGAAAAGAAACCTAAAGTGTCCTTTATTTTTATGACCAAACAAGGATAATTCCAGAACACGAAATTAGAAAATAAATCTAGTAAAGTCTTAATGCTTAACAAGAATGGTGTAAATACTGATGTATATTCCTTAAAGGAGGCCGCATAAGGGTGCCTGGGTGGCTCAGCTGGTTGAGCAGTCAGCTCTTGATTTTGGTTCAGATCATGATCTCAGGGTCCTGGAATCAAGCCCCACATCTGGGTTCCACGTTCAGTGGGGAGCCTGCTTGAGGATCCTTTCTGTCCCTCCTCCCACTCACATGCTTTCTCTCTCTCTCTCAAATAAATAACAAAATCTTTAAAAAAAATACAAAGCAAGGAGGGCCACACAAAATATATCCTAACAGCTTACTACAATTTTCATTGTGCATTCTTTATATAAAATTTCAGAAAAACTGTTGCTGATAATTTAGTTATAGAAATTGAAAACTTTGGCAGATAGGAAATTGGGACCCTCCCAAAATCTGGCTTAGTACCCATTTTATTCTTAGATCTTAGAATGGAGTGAATGAAGTTTTGAAAACTTCATATATATGTTTCCAATTCTCATGCATCTTTATATGTGGACAAGACAATTCTAGATGGCAGTTAGTATCCATGTATTCAAATTCAAAAAAATAATTATTAACATTCTACAAAATAACTGTACTCCTAAGTAAATGTACTCCTAAATATTTCATGGTCATGCAAGGCAAAAAAAGCTGAGAAACAATTTCAAATTAAAGGATACTCAAGGATACATATAACAACTAAATGTGATACATGATTATGGATTGGATCCTACATCAGAAAAAAAAGCTATAAGAATATTTTTGTACAACTCTGAAATTTGAATATGGACATCAGATCAGCTAATAATACTGTTAAAATATAAATTTCCTGACTTGGGACACCTGAGTGGTTCTGTCAGTTAGGCATCTGCCTTTGGCTCAGGTTGTGATCCAGGGTCCTGGGATCAAGTTCTACATTGGGCTCCCTGCTCAGCAAGGAGCCTTCTTCTCCCTCTGCCTGAAGCTCCCTTGGCTTGTGCTCTCTCTCTGACAAATAAGTAGATAAATATTTTAAAAATAAATAAATAAATGAACAGTCAAATTTATTTCCTGACTTTACTTCCTATGCTGAGACTATGTATGAGCATATTCTTAGAAAATACATACAGGGGCACCTGAGTGGCTCAGTCAGTTAAGCACAAGTCTGACTCTTGGTTTCAGCACAAGTCATGATCTCAGTGTCATGAGACCGAGCCCCATGTTGGTCTCCTTGCTCAGCACAGAGTCTGCTTGAGTTTCTCTCTCCTTCTTCCCCTGCCCCTCCCCTTTCATGTGTGCACTCGCTCTCTCTCACTGAAAAAAATCTTAAAAGAAAAAAGGAAATACATACATGTATACAAAAGATAGACACAAACATTTAGAAAAAGTTATAAAATGAATACGGAAAAATGTTAACAATTGATAAGTCTGGTTGAAGGGTATATGGGCACTCTTTGTTCTTTCCTTGCAACTTTTCTGTAATTTTGCAATTGTCTTAAAATGAAAGTATGAAAAATGGTTATAAAACAGTGTGTGACAGGCACTTTCCAGATTAATAAGAAAACAGCATAACTAGAATCATGGTGATTACATTCTAATGAATTAGAACAGACAAAAACAGGAAACTAGCAAATAAAAACTAGATAATGTTCAACAGTGATACTGTGTAAGAAATATAATGGGGCAGTATAATAATATGGTAATAATATGGTAGAAAGACTTGGGCTTGAATTTTAAAAGCCCTGATGAAGTTTTGGAATGTATTTCCTTATAACAAATAATTTTGCTCAGAGATTATTTATGGACCAAAAAAAAAAAAAAAAAGACAATGGGTAGGTTTCTTTAAGTTTTATTTACTTTCCTTTTTCTCTGATTCCTTCTCCACCTTCTCTATCTACCTACGGAACAGCAACTATAAAACAGATAGAGGGAGATACAGGTATTACACATAACTTTTCTTCCCTTGGCTCTTGGATTAGAGGATAAATTATATTAGAGCCACTTATCATTCCTGAAGTGTTGATGACTGGAAAAGACAGAGGATCCTCAAAAATCAAAATCAAGCTATGGATGTGATTTTTAAATCTGCTTCATTTCAAAGTGGCTATATCAATGTTTTTGCCCCTCCATTGAGTTTGATCTGATGTGTAAAGCGATAATGATTGGTCATAGCGGCAGAGAAATAGATCAGAGGGGTTTTTTGTCCTACTCAGCCTGAAGCGGAGCTTCCCCACCACCTTCTTTATTTTAAGAACCTTATTATGAAATGCATTCTTTTTCAGTTTGGTATTTGTTATTAGATTATTGGTTCCCCTCTGCACCAACCCTCAAATTATTACTAACATCCTTATACATCTTTACCTTAAGCAATTCGAGGTTACAAAGGTGAACTTTATAAACCACATGTAAAATGTCCTGAAAAACATAAATATATTCCTAATTATTTCACAAGCATAACACTTATACATGTAGGAAGCAGAGAGATAATTAGAAGTATCCTTATAGAAAAACCTAGAGAAGAGAGGACAAAAAAAGCAAAGCGGGTCAAGGCCAGAGAAGGTGAGTGTAGTGGGATATGACTATAGCACTCCAGAAATGTTGATGAAAACCATACTTTTAACTTAGGGGAAAAAAAAAAAAACAGTCATGCCAAAGACTTCATCCTAATAGGGCTCTTCATATGCTCTCCTAGGAACTCTTCCCCTCCAGTAGGTCATAAGGCTATATCCCTCAATTCATTGTAGCTTCAATTTGTCTCCCCTAAGCAGGCTTTCCAATATTGGTAATGTTGTCCTCCACAACCTTACACTGCTATGTTAACATTCAGACTACTCATTACCACTGGGAATTTTATTCATCTATTAATTTTTTTGTATACAGATCTATTATCTGTTTCCTGCCTCAGACTGAAGTCTGAAAGGCTTCTGTTGGTTTTATTCACTACTGTATTTCTCATTTAAAGAACACTGGTGCATAAAAGGCACTCAATTCGTTTATGTAGAATCAAGAATGAATTTTCATGTCATCAATAATAAAAGGGAACTATAGATTACTTAATAGAAGTAACAATAGGATTTTCCATGACGTCAGGCAAATTAGATCTCAAAGAAATTGATATGGTAAGGGGGTTCCAAGAAAGATGAAGTGGAATGGTCCCAACAGAAAACAAAACAAAACACTTGCTTCTTTTATAAATCAGGGTTCAGTAACATCTTCCAGGCCTGAGATAGAAAACTAATGTTTTGGTATATAATCTTAGCAATAGTCAATTCCTTCTCACTGTAATACATGCTTGTAGTGACCTGTGAGTGAGCCTTCTCTTCTAGATAGCAATGAGTAGCACTGTAAACATGATACAACAACAAAAACAAGAGAATTTAGGAAGATGCTCTTGACTCATCCTTGAAGGAGTGCCTCCTGCCTTTAGCTCAGATTAGAAGAGTGAAAGTTAAGCTGGACAAAACTAATTTAAAAATGATAATGACAAAATGAGCCTCTTGTTGGGGAATGCACCTTTGGTGGAATGGTTTATTTCATCCTTTAACCTTTTCCAACTGTAAATTAAGTAAGTCCCTACTTTATATACAAGGCTTGGATTATTTCAGAAATGCTGAATCTCCCAAACTAATTGTTTTACTATGTTACTGCTGTATTTTGTTGCTATTTGTCTTCTGTTTATTTAGAGTTAGTTCTGCATGTTATTGTCTACCAGTACATTGCAGACCTCCTGAAAAATGTGTGACACAGCTTACTCATATTCTCATCTTTCCATCCTTCACAGCAATAGCTATTGACTACTATTACAATGTTTTAAACTTTTCCTTTTATTTTATTTAAGAGATTTTATTTATTTATTTAGAGAGAGAGAGAGCACATGAGCAGGGGGAGGGGCAGAAGAAGAAGGAGAGAGACAATCTCAAGTAAATTCTGCACTGAGCATGGAGACCAACTTGGTTCTCAATCTCACAATGCTGAAATCATGACCTGAGCTGAAATCAAGAGTCAGATGCCCAACTAACTAACCACCCAGGCTCCCCTACTTTTATTTTAATATAGTTCTGAAATTTTACTTATTTTTTTTCGTATTTGCTATAGCCCCAATTCTTTTCAAACATCATCAACTTGCCCATAGTTCAACAAGAAGATGAAATGTATATAAAATATAACTCATTGCCTGTGTCACTTAGAAGGAATCTATGACTGGTCATGGAAAGCCTTCAAAATGGGGTTGAGCTCTTAGTAGCAGGTTTGAGTGATCAATGTAAGAGTTGTAACTTCCAGTCATACTTTTTTTCTTTTGGAGACATGACAATTCTTGTTCCAATCTGTGAAATTTCAACCTCAATGCCTAATTCTTCATGATTCTTCATAATCCTTATCTCTTACTGAGAATTTAGATGCAAATTCTGGGTGATTTTTAACCTCATTTCTTCTTGACAAATACAGCTTTGTCAGAAAATATGATATTCTAATGGAGACTGGTGATCCTTTTTTTCTTAACTGACACTGGCATTCTTGACCTGAGTTCGTTTCCAAAACTGATTTGCCCAGTTATCACACCTCAAGAATTTTCTGTTCACCCAGTTAATATAATGTTAAAAGGTAACCAAATGCTCAAGCATCCCACAACCTCTGAAGATGCTGAAGTACTCTGTTATTTAGAAAACCAAATATAAATGCATTCAATTTTATCATTATAATTACCCTCTTATAAGTAACAATAGGCCCTCACTGAAACAAGTCTTTATTTCATAAGTTTTTCATTCTCTTGGGCTGCTCACCATTCTTATGTACTTACAAGGAAATGACTTGGTTTTCTTAGTCTAAATACCTCTGACCTATTTTTTCCCTTTATCATCCAATTCTAATAGAATACTTCAATGCAATCATTGTCCTTTAAGGGATTTCTGTACTCTGTTCTTTGACTTTAGTGGCATTCTAAGACATGAAAGTCACTGGCACTTTCAAACATTAGGGTAAAATTTTGTAGTAATTATTTTGATAATATTTGTATTGCGTGCATATTAGATATAAGGAAATGTACTGTGTCCTAACTGCTGTTGTAGAGAAATTATGAAGGCTATAAAGAAGCTAACACAACAGTATTTTGGGGGTAATAAACCATATTTAAACTACACAGAATAAGAAATTTTCCTCGTTTATTTCCATTTGTTTTCTGTGTATAGAATCATGTATTTACATCTTAAGTGGCTAACAACCTAACTTCCAACATAACTCATTACTTCCCCCTTTAGATGCATATATAATACTTTGTATTCTTATTTGAATTCAAATTTTCAAAACTGGAAACAAATTACATGGTTTTACTTGAAGGAAATATTCCATCTCCCACCAACAGGGATCTCTTACCTACACCTGCCACCTATTGAACCACAAACAGGAGTTCTGTTTGTCTTTTCTTTTAGACCCATATGGGGTAGATGGAAGTCACGCACCTATTCTATGAAATTGCATATGGCAGATAACAAAAATACATTAGAGGGGACAAAACATGGAATATGTCCAGGGGTACAACTTAGAATGTAGCCTCTGACTGAACATCAGAATATTAAGAACATGTTGCTACACTAATAAGAAATATTTGCTGCCTGTTTCCTAACAGACAGAAAAGGCTCCAAGAATCAGAAGGAGCCAGATGGAGATGGAAACAAGTTTCGCAGCTGGCCCATCTGCCAAACGCACTGATGCTAGCGCATAGTCCGAGGAGAACTCAATGACTTCCCTTGGATAATCAACCTTATTCCAGAAAGTAGTCTGTGCAGTTTGGCTTCCTACCCAATAAGCTCATAAAAATCAGCATTTACGAGGCAGGCTATATACTATAAAATGCTATGCCATCACTTTCATTAGCAAAAAATGATATTGTCATACAGTTGTTTGGTAATATCTTTGCTGCTTGCTCTTTTACAAACTGAATCTCATTTGTTCTTTTCTACCCACAGACTTAACTTATTTACAATCACTTATATCATTTCTCTTTCCAAAATGATTCTTACAGCACGTTCTAAGCTGATATAACCTGCCAATCTAATTCAAGCCTTATTTGCCCTCTATTTATGGTCAGAAAGCCATTTAATAGAGCCACGAATCATTTTCTGGGACTTCAAATGTCCCACTCTCATCTATCATTCTCCACATTCACAATCTCTTAGTTTGTTTTTAATCCATTTTATTGTGTTCTTATCAAAACTGGTTTGACAATTTTTATACACTTACTTGAAACACTGTATCAACCACCTTATTGAAATTTACACATTTATTACTCACAGTCCTCCTTTCACACACTAATTTTATAAGATGTCAAAAAAACCCTCTTAACTTTACCCAGAATGATTTACTGGTATGATGCCACTGGGTTTATTTTGCATGGTTTCATTGTTCTCTAGATGTTTGTAGAATTTCTCTCATTCACTTTTATTAGTAACTAAGCCACGTTTTATGCTCAAGGAAAGGTTACGTGGGTCTTTCGAGGAATATGTTATTAACTCTTTCAGATGAATTAGAGTACTTTCATAAAAGTAACTATCATAGGGGCACCTGGGTGGCTCAGTCATTAAGTGTCTGCCTTCGGCTCAGGTCATGATCCCGGAGTCCTGGGATTGAGCCCTGTATCAGACTCCCTACTCGGCAGGAAGCCTGCTTCTCTCTCTCCCACTCCCCCTGCTTGTGTTTCCTCTCTCGTTCTGTTTCTGTCAAATAAATAAACAGAATCTTTAAAAAAATAAATAAAAGTAACTATCAAAGATGGGGACACACACACACAAAGGTAGTCAAATTCTCACACTTCCCCTTAATGCCATGATATGAATAAAACCACAGGAAGAATGACTCAAGTTTTTATATTTCTGGTCCCCACCTATGTGTTTTCTAAAATAAAATGCAATTAAATTATTTGGGAATGTCATTAAGTATTTTCTTGTATGCATTTACAAATCGAATAATAACTCCAGGTGATCTTTCTCATTCCTATATGTGTTAAGTATTCTTGTCTCTGGTAGCCATTTATTACATTTCAGGAGTCAATTTAATTACCACTTCACCACTGTTCTATTTAGTCGCATCTCCACTATTCTTGAGCACTCAGAGTGCCCTGGTGGAACTCTGCCAGACAGAGTTGAAAAAAAAAATACCTTGCTTTCTGCACTCTGGGCCACTTTGTCATCGTCCTGAAGCCCTTCTTATATAGTGCCCTTCATGAGAGTATCTCCTCAAGCTTCTGCCTCACACTTATTCTTCCAAAGGGTCTATCAACCAGATTGCTCCAGGGATCTCAGTGGGAAACATACAGTATTCTCCCCTAACACACTGTTTTGCTCTTTGGCCCTGGATCAAGGGTACAAGCCTTCTTCTTATAATTACATCAACAAAAATGATAGAACAACAAACAAGTCAGTCAATGTAAATCATCTCATTTAGATTTTCTGCACTGGTTTTCCAGACACTTAAGACACATTTGACTCCTGATTTGGGTTTATGGTAGATCTTTCCCACAGGTACTATGAGTTTACAGTTAATGTGGGTACGATAGGGAGTGCTTGATATTTTAGCAAGGCAGGGGATTGTTGCATATAGATTTCAAATCCTATGTCAGGCATCAAAAATTGATCTTCTTGACCACAATGAACCAAGGTACAAATAACAATGTGGTGATCCAATTTCTAAAGGCCTTTGTTACTAATTACTTCCATTAACACCTGACCGGTTAAACTGCCTGGTTCTATTCTAATGAAATAATTTTTTTTTTTTTTTATGAAACTACAATGACACACACGTGGTGCTAGGTCTTAGAACCAAAGATGTTTGCAGTATAGAGGGAAACTCACAGATAAGATCTGTTTAGGTAGCACAAAGGAAGAAAGAATGTCTGTCTTAGGCATATGATGTAAACTACAAATAAAAGGCAAACACAAATGTATTCTTCATTTGAAAATAGAGTTTAACCATACTGATTCTAAATATATGGCTGGCAAGATTCCTTACAATATTTCCAGGTATGAAGAAATCATTTGCTCTTGGTAAAATTTGTTATACTGATAGAAGGTGAGAGATTGAATATTCTCACTATCTCTATTTTCTCACCACTCTCACTTCAGAACTCATTCAGTCGTGCATTAATCTCTAAATTCTTTCAGAAACTTCTTTTGTTATGATCACCAGTGACTTAAATTTTCCTAAATTCAGGCCAACTTTGAGTCCTCATTTTTTTTTTAATCCCTCTGATAGCATTTGACAATCCTAAAAGCACATCACCATCTGACTTCCATGATACTAGGCTCTCATGTTTATCTTCCTACCTTAAAAAGGTGGTGTATCGATGCCTGGGTGGCTCAGTTGGTTGAGCCTCTGCCTTTGGCTCAGGTCACAATCCCAGGATTCTGGCATGGAGTCCCACATTGGGCTTCCTATTCCACAGGGAGCCTGCTTCTCCTTCAGCCCCTCCCCTGCTCTCTCTCTCAATCTCTCTCTCTCATGCTCTCGCTATCAAATAAATAAATAAAATCTTTAAAAAAAAAAAAGGTATGGTATGCTTTGAAGAGTAAGAGAATTACATTCATGAAGCAACTGTTATCATCTACTAACATACTATGGTATCATTAAACTCACTCAGAAGAATATATTTCACTACTGTTCATCCCATTTGTCTCAAATATCTACAAGGGTATCTTGGATATAAAAATATATGAATAATTTATTCTAAAGCCTTGTTATTGTTGAAAATAACAAAAATAGAAAAATATTTTTTAAATTTACTATTTTTCCTTTATTAAATTCAGTGGTGTGGATCAACATTCCTATAGCTTATATTCAAGTATTGAGTGCTTAAATAGTATTGGCAAAAAGAAATTAATTCACATTCTCTAAACTCTTTTTTTTTAAGTAATTTCTATGTCCAACATGGGGCTCAAACTCAAGATCAAGAGTCACATGCTCTACCTACTGAGACAGCCAGGTGCCCCACTCTAAATTCTTTTTTATAAATATATATAGATATATATAGAGAAAAAGATACATAGATATATGTATCTATGAACACACTGAAATCAAACAAAATGTCATCATTTGTTGTCATTAATTTGATTTTTACTGAAAACTCTTTTAACTTACATCACCATTTTATTCTTTTTTTTTTTTTTTAAGATTTTATTTATTTGACAGAGAGAAACACAGCTATAGAGGGAACACAAGCAGGGGGAGTGAGAGAGGGAGAAGCAGGCATCCTGCGGAGCAGAGAGCCCGATGTGGGACTCGATCCCGGGTCTCCAGGATCATGACCTGAGCCGAAGGCAGTCGCTTAACCAACTGAGCCACCCAGGCGCCCCTTATCACCATTTTATTCTTAAATTCTGTTCTTTCCCTACCATATCTGGCTATTGAGTTTGTTAACTGTTCATATTAGATGCTGAGATTTGGATTATAAACTAAACCTTGTTTTCCACTAAGATAGTACTTATATTCTTAGTATTGCTTTTATATTTTGGAAAGCATTTATTTTACTCCATTATATGCCAGGCATTGTGGGTGTATGTGTGTGGGTATACACATATATATTATATATCTATTATATTTATACACATATATAATTATCTGACATTTTGAATTATAAATGAAAACACATGGCTGTACAAAAAGACTGTTTTTACAAATACAAAATATTTTGCAAAACAAGAGGATAGATAAAATATAGGATAGCAAATTGTCTATGTAGTATTCCTCCCAGTAATCACTGAGAACATTTATCTTAATGTTACACTTGCAAAATTGTTTCAACTATACAACTTGCCTTTTCATGCATTTTCTATACATAAGAAAATATTAAAATTCTACTTATTAAGTTGACAATAAGAAACTTGCACATGCTGTGTGTGTGTGCGTGCGCACACACATTTCTGTAGTGAAACAGTGTAGTGTTTTTCTTGATTGATCTTGGGTGCCATTTTATTAACATAGTCATCTGGGCTGAGGTGAAGTTTGGTGGAAGACTTCTGCAGGAACAGTTATGAGATCACAGAAACTACATAGCACACAGTTTCAAATTCAACTCTTCCCCTTGATACTATTTTTCCACGAGTATTTTCTCCTCTACAGACCAACTTTGTGCTTCCTAATGTTTGATCATGCTCCCACAGTTCTATCTTCCTTTACAGCATAAATAAAAATAGTCTAGATGTTAATGAATAAATTGGGAGTCTTGTTCCAGTAAATCCTGCATATTGGGATAAGACTATCCTAGGTCTTTCTGTATCCCTCTATATGGCTAATATTGAGGTAAAATATGAATCACATTATTTTACTTCCCTAACAAAGTCCTAAACAAAACTATTTTCCTTGTCAATCAGAACTAATATCAGCTTGTCTTTGTTTGCCAGTCATTAAAAGACCCCAGTGACCAGTTCACCACTCATCTCCTATAGTCTTTTCTCTATATGGTTCTGCACATTCCTTATTTTGTTTCTGTCATTCCTTCTGGAATTCTTGGTGCACCATCAGCAAAATCCTGTGCTGTCCCTCAAACTTTAAAAAAAAATGCTATTTATTTATTTATTTATTTATTTATTTAAGAGAGAGAGAGAGAGAGAGAGAAAGCATGAGCAAAAGGGAAGAACAGAGGGAGAGGGAGAAGCAGACTCCTCACTGAGCAGGGAGCCGAACATGGGGCTTGATCCCAGGACCCTGGAATCATGAACTGAGCTGAAGACAGATGCTTAACTAACTCAGCCACCCAGGCACCCCTCAAAATGTTTTATGTTCCCTTTACCTTCATAGAAGTTCTCCTCTGATGACACCGCTTCTCCTGAAGCTCTCCCAAGTGATGGTTGTTATTGTCATCACCCATGGCCCTCATATTTCTGCTCTGGAGATGAGTAGGTGTCTGTTTTGCTTTTCATCACTGCTTCTAGAATATTCTATCTTCTTTATTCCCAAAACTTTTCACTTACAATGCTTGTAACATCAATCTATATTATATCCTACCCTTCCATGTTGCTGATATCTACTGAACCCTGAGTCATTCTCCT
The DNA here is from genome assembly GCA_004023965.1 of Spilogale gracilis. Lineage (NCBI taxonomy): Eukaryota > Metazoa > Chordata > Mammalia > Carnivora > Mephitidae > Spilogale > Spilogale gracilis. The sequence goes on along the minus strand of PITA01002383.1, from coordinate 83,810 downwards.
TCATTCTCAGATTTTAGTTTCCCCCTCACCGTTACTCTGCATCGTTACAGTCAATATAATTCTCAACTACCTATACATATAGATCTATAGATATTGACATGTATTTTCCTAACAAGTAGTCCTTTACTACCTCCTTTTCTCCTATTATCTGCTCCTCCATTGTACCATATCAACACACTCTCATGTTCATTGCCTGGACTAATTATATTTTGTCCTACTTACATTATTCTTGTTTTTTATTGTCAGTGTTCAACACACAATCTCAGAACATAATGATTTAAAACAAAACCACTTCACTACTTATGCATTTGGAATCTGAGCTACGTTCACAACCAGTCCTGCCTCATGTGTCTGTGTTCAAATATTGAATTCACTTTAGATCTCTGTAAAGGATGAGACAGATGGGTAAAGGAAAGGGAACCAATCTCTACATGAATTTGCCTCAAAAGTATACAGAAATAATCACATTTATGTACACAGACATTTTAATTTTAGTATCTGAACCTTAAATATAACCCAAGATTCAAGGTAAAATATGAGGTATGGTGATGGCTTTAACAGAAGCAAATTAAAATACAACAGACACCAAATATCCTTTCACTTCTCTTTGAAGGTTTATTGGCTGTTATCTCTGACCAAAGTTCACTCCCTCATGCCCAGTCCTAGTCTAATAAGCATCTTGCACATGCTTTTCAAACGTTTAGCGGTCTTATGGCACATCTACACATGCAATTGGTTGGCCTCTTTTCTGAATTTCCATTCTATCTTCTATAGACCTCTGCTGTAATACCTATTCTATTAAAATTTCACTTCATGTACCTTGTCTTCCCAATATACTATCAATCCCTAGAGGGAAAAAACCTTCCTCTCTAAAAGGCTCTCTGTCTTGGGGTGCCTGTGTGGTTCACTTAGTTGATTCCAGCTCAGGTCATGAATTTCAGGGTTGTGAGATCAAGCCCCATGAAGGCTCCATGCTCATAAAATTCTCTCTCTCCCTCTGTCCCTATTCCCCCCCTCCTTCTTTAGGAAGAAAAAAAAGTCTCCATGTCTCCAGTTTTTAGCAGAATCATGTGTTAGGGGGCGCCTGGGTGGCTCAGTTGGTCAGGAAACTGCCTTCGGCTCAGGTCATGATCCCGGAGACCTGGGATTGAGTCCTACATCGGGCTCCCTGCTCAGCAGGAAGCCTGCTTCTCCCTCTCTCACTCCCCCTGCTTGTGTTCCCTCTCTGGCTGTGTTCCTCTCTGTCAAATAAATAAAATCTTAAAAAAAAAAAAGAATCATGTGTTAGGTATTGTGTAGTATATCCTCAATAAATGGATAACTAGAAAAGTGGCCAAATGTCCATAGCTTAACTTCATGGTAGGTAAACAGGCATGCCTTTTTTTCACTAAAAAAAAATATTTGAGAATCTTCTCTGTGTCTGGCACTGTGCTAAGTGCTAGGAAACAACAGTGAAAATGAGGGATGAGGTCCCTCTCATTAGCATCCCATCCTCTGGTGAGGATGAAAGAGATAAACAAAAATAAATGAATATATTAACAATTACAGCTTATGATAAATGCTAAGAATGGAATAAACATGGTGCTCTTCGAAAATGGGGGCACATTCTTAAATAGTCTGGCTAGGAAAAACATCTGTGAAGATGTAATAGCTATTTCTGGCTAAAAAAAATAAAAGGATACATGCATGTAAATACTTGGGAGTAAAGAAATTCCTGGCAGAGGAAGTATTAAAAATAAGTCCCTATGGAGTAAAAATGTGGCTTGTCCAAAGAACCAAGGGAAGCCAGCAGGATTCAAGTATGAATTGGTAAGTGATAGGAAATGTAATTTAAGAAATAGGCAGAAGCCACATCATGCAGGGCTTTAAGAGTCCTGATAGGAAGTTTGAATTCCATTCTGTGTATTATGGGAAAGTGTGGAAGTACTTTAAGCATGGGAGTTGCATGACCTAATTGATGTTTTCACCGTATAAACTGATCAGCACCCCCGAAAGTATTACAGATATTTTGTTCGGGGTGACCTCACTAAAATTCCCCTTCACTGCCAGATAAACTTGTGGAAAAACTACCTTTATACACACAAAAATTCAGTCAGTTTTTAGTACTGGAAGTTTAAATATGAACAAAAAGTTGACGTACATCAAGAGTGGTGAATACTTTTCAAAGAAGTAAATGAAAATATAACAGGACACAAAACATAAATGCTAAAATCATTTTGATTTTTAAAATACAAATATAAAAGGAACCAAAGAAACAGAGAAAGTATGAGGAACTGGCAGAAGAAAATATCAAAGTAAAACAACAATTAATATAATCAGAGGGATAGGAAAAGGTTTTGCATCTATTAAAAACAAGAACAGAAAGCCCAAATGTCCAATGACTGATGAATGGATAAAGATGATATATATACAATGGGATATATATATACAATGGGATATTAGCCAGCAAAAAGAATAAAATCTTGCCAACTGCAATGACGTGGATACAGCTAGAGTGTATTATGCTAAGTGAAGTAAGTCAGTCAGAGAGAGACAAATACCATATGATCTCACTCATATGTGTAATTTAAGAAACAAAACAGATGGACATATGGGAAGAGGGAAGAAAGAAAGGAGAGAGGGAAAGAAGCCATAAGAGACTCTTAACAATAGAGAACTGAGGGTTGATGGAAAGAGGTGGGTGATGGGGATTAATAAGAACTGGATGTTGTATGTAGATGATGAATCCCTGAATTCTGCTCCAGAGACCAATATTGCACTGTATGTTAACTAAAATAAAAATAAAATAAAAATAAAACCAAGAACAGAATGCTATAAAAGGAAGAATGATCACAGAAATATAGAGTTCTTGCAAATTAAAATTAGATGGCCAAAATAAATAATATAGTAGAAGTGATGAAAGGCACACTAAGGGATCCTGAAAAGTAGAGTAAATATATTGAACACTGAAGTGAAAGAAAAGAAGAAAACATGAGAACTGATTCAGATCAAATATCCAATTAAATGATATCCATTTCAGTAAACACAATCATAGAAGAGAGTAAATTATCAAAGAAATTACATGAGCAAATGAAGGAAGCAAGTGTGTAAACTGAAATGCTTTCTAAAATCCAAAATAAACTGTAAGTCATATAATGGTGAAATTTCTGGAAGTGAGTGCTAAGCAGGTGATCCTTAAAACTTTTTTGGTGGGGAGAGGGTGGGAGGTACAGAGGGAGAGAGGGAACCTTAAACAGGCTCCACACCCAGTGGAGGCAGGGCTTGAGCGCAAGATCCTGTGATCATGACCTGAGCTGAAATCAAGAGCTGGATGAGCCACCCAGGAGTTTCAAGTGATCCTTAAAACTTTTAAAAAGGAAAAATAGTACTGATATGGAGAACAAAGGGAAAATGAAATGTAGGTAAAATTAAATTTCCTCATAACTCCTAGTAGACAGAGTATGACATCCCTCCAGGAACTTTCAACTGTCTTTTTTTTTTTTTTTTAGACTTATTTATTTATTTATCTGAGAGGGAGAGAAAAAGTGATGGCCAGCAGAGGGAGGGGCAGAGGAAGAGAACTTTCAAGCAGACTTCCTGCCAAGTGCAGAGTCTGACATAGGGCTCAATCCCAAGACCCATGAGATCACAACCTGAGGCAAAACCAAAGAGTCAGACACTCAACCTAGCTACCCAGGCACCCAGGAACTCCCGACTGTCTTAAAGTTAATGCTTTGCCAGAGGGGAAAACAACTTTAGCTTGACAATACTTAGGCCTACAGGATCCTGTAAGTCTTTAATATATGAAAATCCTTTTGGAAATTTGCCTTGTCTTTATCTCCCCCCACTCCAAAGTATATAATCTGCTCCTCAGAATCCCAGGGCAGCTCTTTCTGCCCATGGGTCCTATTCCCATGCTTTAACAAAACCATCTTGCACCAAAAATGTCTCAAGATTTCTTTCTTGACCATTCACTCACAAATCCCACTCCAAATCACATCACTACCACATAATGAAAAAAGAGAATGGATATCACAATGACATGGAATTCTACCAAGTTACACTGAAATCTAAAAGGCAAAGGGAAAGGCAAAGGGAAAAAAAAACCCTTTTTTTTCTTTTCTAAAGATTTCATTTATTTATTTGACAGAGAGAAACACAGCGAGAGAGGGAACACAAGCAGGGGGAATGAGAAAGGGAGAAGCAGGCCTCCTGCCAAGCATGGAGCCAGATGTGGGGCTTGATCCCGGGAAGCAGGATCACGACCTGAGCCGAAGGCAGATGCCTAACGACTGCTACTTCCATCAGTTTTCCAAGTCTAGAAGAATTTTACATTGTCTATAATTATTTTGATGAAAATAAATAAGAATATTTATTTTCTTCCAGAGAAGACTTGAAGACATGGAAATCCTCCTATTCCTTAATGTTTTCAAATTGTTTTGGTTCCTTTAATGTATTCTGAAAGATAATCACCACACATGTCAGGTGTTTCCTTAAGGAAACCATTCTGTAGCTGTCCTTGGAGGAAGGCATAATTTCAACTGTCTTTATCAGGTAAAATATCCCTTACCCTGATCAATTAATGATAGTGATTTAAGAGTAATCAACCTGAGAGACATTTACTTGAAAAGGTGTTTGCATTTAAAAAAAGGTGATCTTGAAGTCCTTTCTCTTAAATCAGAAAACAATAATTCTTTACAAAGCAAAGCTTTCATTGTCTGAAAACAAAATTACCTTCCCAGTTGCCATACCTTTAACAATGAAGCCGAAATACGTAATTGGTTTTGAGCAGTTTTAAAGAAATATTACACAATTCCAATAATGAATTGTTAACAAAATGTTCCTTTTTAACATATCTTTTAATAAATTGTCACATTGATCAGATTAAGATAGAAATAGTATTCTATTATCTGAGTAATCCAGAACCAAAAGATGAGGGGAAATGACATAAGAAATATTAGTCATTGAACATGGTTTAAAGAAAAGGTTTTGTAGCCATGGCAATAACTGACATAGAGCTTCTGGATCCTTAATCAATGTCATATGTAAGATTTTAGTCATTCATGAAAATATTGTTCCATTCATTTATAAACATGTCTCTATGAATATATATTCACCAGCAAAATTAGAATTAGTAAAAAGATTGTCATTATTACTTTTATTAGACTTATGAGTCTTTCAAGAGAGCTTTATATCAAAAATGTTTAGAATAAGATTTTATATAAACAATTTATATCTATATTATATGTTATTAATAATAATAAATATAAATTGAGAGAGTGCTTATTAAAGATCATAGTAAATAATAAGCCGTCAACTACTGAAATCTGAAGGAGGCTTTCTTTTTTTTTTTTTTTAAAGATTTTATTTATTTGACAGAGAGAAACACAGCGAGAGAGGGAACACAAGCAGAGGGAGTGAGAGAGGGGAGAGGGAGAAGCAGGCTTCTTGCCCAGGAGGGAGCCCGATGCGGGACTCGATCTTGGGTCTCCGGGATCATGACCTGAGCCGAAGGCAGTCCCTTAACCAACTGAGCCACCCAGGCGCCCCTGAAGGAGGCTTTCAATCAAGATATTATTTCTTTTTTTAGAAAAAAAGATTTTATTTATTTGTCAAAGAGAGAGAGGAGAAGCAGGGAGGATGGGCAGAGGATGAACTATGCTCCCTGCTGAGCAAGAAGCTCTATATGGGACTCCGGCCCAGACATGACCTGAACCGAAGGCAGACACTTAACCAACTGAGCACCCAGGTGTCCCCAAGATAATATTTCTTATAATACTTTGTGTTATAATATTTAACACTTAATATTAAACACTTAATGCTTATAGAATATTTTATATATGTTTAAAAATACAGAGGGGGAGACGTTATTTGCAAATGATATATTCAATAAGGGGTTAATATTCAAAATATGTAAAGAACTTACACAATTAACCCCCCAAAAAACAAATAATGCAATTAAAAAATCAGCAGAGGACCTAAATAGACATTTTTCCAAAGAAGACACCGAGGGCCAAGAGATGCATAACATCACTAATCACCAAGAGATGCAAATCAAAACCGCAATGAGATAACAACTCACACCTGTCAGAATGGTTAGAATCAGAAAGACAAGAAATAACAAGTGTTGATGAGGACACAGGGGAAAGGGAACTCTAGTGCACTGTTGGTGGGAGGGTAAAATGGTGCAGCTCGTGAGGAAAACAGCATGGTAGTCCCATGAAATATTAAAAATAGAAATATCATAAGATCCAGTAAGATCCAGTAATTCCACTCCTGGGTATTTATCTCCCCAAAACAAAAACAGTAATTTGAAAGGAAAAATGCATCCTGGTTTATTGTAGCATTAATTACAATAGCCAAGATACAGAAGCAACCCAAGTGTCCATCAATACATGAATGGATAAAGAAGATGTCACACACACACACACACACACACACACACACACACACACAGAGTAGAATATTACAGAGCCATAAGAAAGAACAAAATTTTGTCAAATCTGCAACAATATGGATGGACCTAGAGGGTATTATGGTAAGTGAAATAAGTCATAGAGAACCAATACCTTATAATTTCACTTATATGTAGAATCTAAAAAACAAAGCCAAGCAAACAACCACGCAACCAACTGACTCTTAAATACAGACAGCAAAGTGATAGTAGCCATAGGTAGGGTAGGTGGGGGGGGTGAGCAAAATAGACAAAGGGGATTAAGTTGTACAGACTTCCAGTTATAAAATAAAAATGATGAAAAGTACAGCATAGGGAATATAACTCATAATGTTGTAATAATGTTGTATGGTGATAGACAGTGACTGTATTTACTGTGGTGAGCCCTGAGGCATGTATATAATTATAGATAATCACTATGTGTACACCTGAAATCCACATAACATTCTATATCAATTACACTTCAATAATAACTATAAAAATTGAAAAAATAAGAGGACAAACAAGTAGCAAAACAACTAAATACAATAGATGTAGATCTACATTTATTTGGATGACTAAATCTTTATATGTATAAATATATCCATTTATCCATTGTATGTCTAAACTAGTTCTGTTTTCTAAAAGAAAACTTCTATTTTAGAAGTTTTAAACCTACAGAAAAATTATGAAGCTAATACAGAGTTCCCATATACCTCATGTCCAGTCTCCCCTATTATCAATATTCTATGTTAGTATGATATATTTGTTATAATTAATGAACCGGTATTGATACATTATTACTAAATAAATTCTATAGTTTAATCAGATTTTTTTAGTTTTTGCCAAGTGTCCTTTTTCCATCTGAAGATCTTGCCTACAACACTACATAACATTTAGTCATATCTTCTAAGGCTCCTGCTGACTCCAGTAGTTTCTCATATTTGCCATGTTTTTGATGACCTTGATAGTTTTGAGGAGTACTGGTCAAGTATTTTGTTGAATGCTCCTCAGCTGGGATTTTTCTAATGTTTTGCTCATGATTAGACTGGAGCTATGTATTTTGGGGAAGAAGACTACAGAGGGAAAAATACCATTTCGATCACATCATATCATGTCAGATCAAGTCATCAACATGACTTTTCACTGTTCCTGTTCACCTTGATAAAGTGGGTAAAGTAGTGTTTATCATATTTCTCTACTATAAAGTCAGTCTTTTGTACCCTCATTTCATGCTGTGCCCTTTGGAAAGACATCATTATGAGCAACTTACACTTACAGAGTGTAATACTTTACCTCTTTGTGGGTAGAGGATCCACATTTAATATTTGGAATTCTTTTGTGGAGATTTGCCTTCTCTCCCTGGTTTATGTATTTATTGAATCATGTATTGCTATTAGTTTGAATTCATGCATATTTGCTTTATGCATTGGGTTATAATCCAATACTACTTTATTTATTATTTTCCTTAAATTGTTCCAGCTTTAGCTATTAGGAGCTCTTCCATTTGGCTCCTTTGTCCTATGGACATGTTTCTCCCCTACCCTGCTTCCTTTTTTTTTCCCCCAGCACTTTCTTCCTTTCTGGCACTACAAGATGCTCCAAGCTCATCTTGAATATTTTGTGTCCCAGTCCTAGATCAGCCAGTCATCCAAGGAACCCTGATACCTTTTATAAGAGAATGGTATTAGAAACCAAGATCTGAATACAAGGTGTGCCCATTACTACTGAAGTATCAAGTGCTCTAGGCCATGTCAGCTGACAGAGCAAGGAAATATATGTGGGTGTACTTATACACACATATGCACATATATACACACATACTTATATGTACACATACCTATAAATAATTCTATATGTAACCATCTTTATCTATATTAAGCTGAACATTTATTTATACCAATGACTCCAGCTTTAGCCCATTATCACATTATAGCCTCCTTCCCCTTGCTTCCTGTAATATCTGTAAATTTGCACTCTAACGGTGAAAAATCTGACTCCTACAATCCACCATCCATTTACTCAATTGTTCAGTTCCAGTACACATGTACAGCAGCATCATAAATGTTAATCTATAACCCATGTGTCAACAAGAGTACAGTGCTCATGTACAGTTTCTTTTGCCTTTAGTGTTACAGATGCCACTCATTTACAAATTAACTTAGGTCAATAACTCTCCCCACCCCATGTCAGTGAGAATGTTTCATATATTTATGAAAAAATTGATTATTTTGTTACATTCTACAATCTGTCTTAGCTTCTTAAATGATTTTTAAATTTGCATAGGTTAAATTCACACTTGGTGCTGTAAAGTCCTATGGATTCTGACAAATCCACTCTCCTTTAAAAAAAATACCCTGTGCATCACTCATACAGTCCTACCCTGCCCCCAGTCTTTGTGAACCACTGATTCTATAGTTTAACTTTGCTATGGTTTTGTCTATTAATTGATGTCATACATTTGGGATCACACAGTTGTAGCTTTTTCAGACTGTCTTGTTTCAATCAACACATCAAATTCATCCATGTCTTTTCATGACTTGATAGATCACTTCTTCTTATTGCTGAATAATATCTCATTATATGGAACTACCACAGTTTGTTTATCCATTCACCTACAGAAGGATTATTTGTGTTCCTTCTAGTTTAGGGTGACTATGAATGAAGCTGCTTAACATTCTTGTTCAGGTTTTTGTGTGGAAATAAGTGTTCAGATCAGCTGGGTAAATACTTAGGAGTACAACTTGTGGACTGCATGGTAAGACAATATTTAACATTGTAAGAAATGTCCAAACTGTTTCACAAAATTATTGTATCATTTTTCATTCTCACCAGCAATAAGTGGGAGCTCCTAATACCCTGCATCCTTGCCAGCAATTGGTATCTCCAGTTATTTTTTAAAAAAAACTATTAGCCATACTAACAGGTATGTGGTGATATCTCACTATTGTTTCAAAATGCAACCCATTAATGGAAAATAGTGTTGAGGATCTTTTCATATACTTATTCACCACATGTATACATTGTTTGGTAAGGAATCCGGTTAGGGCTTTTGTCCATTTTTTGTGGGTTGTTTTCTTATTGCTGAGTTTTAAGAGTTCTTTGTAGGTTTTGGATACAAGTTCTTTATCAGATATGTATTTTAAAACTATTTTCTCATAATTTATGGCTTGTTTTTTGATGATCTTAACATTGTCTTTTACAAAGTCTTTAATTTTAATACAGTTCATCACTTTTTTCTGTCACTTATTGTGCCTTTAGTGTCATATCTAAGTATTTATTACCAAATCCAAAGTCACCTAGAGTTTCCCCTGGGAGTTTATAGCATCTTACATTCAATCTATGACCAATTTTGAGATACATTTTGTGAAAGGTATAAAGTCTGTGTCTAGGTTCATCATTTTGCATATCAACACCCAATTGCTGCTGTACCTTTTGGTGAGAAGTTTATTTTTTCTCTATTGATTTGCCTCTGGTTCTTTGTCAAAGATCAGTTGGCTATCTTTGTATGTTTCTACCTTTGGACTCTCTTTCTGTTCAATTGATTTCATTCTTTTTCCAGCCACAAAATGTTTTGATTATTGTAGCTTTATTCTAATTATTGAAATTAATGGATGTGAATCTTCCAACTTTGTTTTTCTTCAGTACTGTGCTGGCTACTCTAGATTTTTATCTTTGCATATAAACTTTAGAATAAGTTTACTGAAATCTACAGAATAGCTTACTGGTGTTTGGATTAGGATTGCATTGGATCTATAAAAATGGGCAGGAAAAAATTACGTACCAACAATAGTGTGTCTTCTATTCCATGATTACAGAGTATTTCCCCATTTGTTTAGATTGCCTTTGGTTTCTTTCATCAGAGTTTTGTGGCATCTTTGTAAAGATCCTGCACTTAGTTTTTTCACTTTATACCAGAGCATTTTGTGTTTACAATGTGCAATTGTAAAAGGTACAGTGTTTTGATTTTGTGTGTGTGTGTGTGTGTGTGTGTGTGTGTGTGTGTGTTTTAAATTACAATAGCTTATTGCCGGTAGACAGGAAAGTAATTGCAACTTTGACATATTCCCTTATTAATTTCAGGATTTTTCTTTTTTTTTTTTTCAATTCTTTAGGAAATTCTACATAGTCACTAATATCATCTGCTAACAGACACATTCATTTTTTCCTTTTCAGTCTGTATATATTTTATATCCTTTTCTTGTCTTATTGAACTAACTGGAAAATTCAGTATGATTTTTGGATAGAAACGGCATTCGTGCCTTGCTGCCCATCTTAAAGGGAGAGTGTCTGATTTCTCAGCATTAAGTATAATGTTAGATGTATGTTTGTTTTGGTAGATATACTTTGTCAGATTGAGAAAATTCTCTTCTCTCTCTAGTTTTTTGAGGGTTTTAGCACAACTGGCTTGGGATTTGGCTAAATAATGTTTCTGCTTTGGGGTCCCCAGGTGGCTCAGTCGTTAAGCATCTGCCTTGGGCCCAGGTCATGATCCCAGAGTCGCGGGATCAAGCCCCATATTGGACTCCTTGCTCAGCGAGAAGCCTGCTTCTCCCTTTCTCACTCCCCCTTCTTGTGTTCTCTCTCTAGCTGTGTTTCTCTCTGTCAAATAAATAAAATTTTAAAGTAATAATAGTTTTCTGCTTTAATTAACATGATCACATAAATTTTTATTTTTAGCCTTTCAGGATGTAGATTGCATTCATTGTGGAATAATTAACTAGGTTTGTATCCTGGGAATAAAGTCCACTTGGTTATGGAGCATAATTATTTTTATATATTTTTTATTTGACTTGTTAATAATTTCTTGAAGACTTTTGCGTCCATGTTAATGAAAATTACTGGTCTGTACTTTTTCTTTCCAACAGTGTCTTTATCTGCTTTGATATTATGGTAATGTTGATCTCACTGAATGACCTGGGGAATGTTCCCTCTGGTCTTATTTTCTAGAAGAGACTGTGCAGAATTGGTATTATTTCTTTGAAAATGCTAGGTAGAATTCACGAGTAGAACCACTCAAGTCTGGTGATTTCTTTCTAATAAGGTAAGTAATTATTGATTTTTCAATATGTATATATAGAACCATTCAGATTATCTATTTTTCCTTGTGTAAGTTTTGGTGCTTTGTGTCTTTCAAGGAATTGGTCCACTTCATCTATTTATCAAAATTGTGGGCATAGGATTCCTTTATTAACCTTTTCATCTCCATGGGATCAGGAGTGTAATGACCCTTCTTTCATTTCTGATATTGGTAATTTGTGTCTTCTCTCTTTTTTTCTTAGTTGGTCTGGATAAAGCTTTAGAAATTGCATCAATTCTTTCAAAGAGTCAGGTTTGGCTTTGTTGATTTTCTATATTGTTCTATTTTTAATATTAATGGTTTCTTCTCTAATTTTTATTTCTTTTTTTCCTTGTATCATGCTTAAATTGTTCTTTCTGTAGTTTTCTAAAGGCGTGAAATTTAAATACTCTTTAGAGCTTTTGCCCTTTTTTTTTTAAAGATTTTATTTATTTATTTGACAGAGAGATCACAAATAGGCAGAGAGGCAGGCAGAGAAAGAGAGGGAAGCAGACTCCCCGCTGAGCACAGAGCCCGATGTGGGGTTCAATCCCAGGACCCTGAGATCATGACCTGAGCCGAAGGCAGAGGCTTAACCCTCTGAGGCACCCAGGTGCCCCAAACTTATATCTTTTCTAATATATTCATTTAAGCCATAAATTCTAATATATTCATTTAAGCCATAAATTCCCCTCTAAGCACTACTTTCATGGCATCTCACAAGTTTTAATAAGTTGCATATACATTTTCACTTAGTTTAAATATTTTAAAAATTTCTCTTGAGACTTCTTTGACCTATGTATTATTTAGAAGTATATTGTTTAATCTCCACATATTTGGGGATTTTTCCACCTATCTTTCAGCTATTTATTTCTAGTTTAATTCCACTGCAGTTTGAGCAGATACTTCACAAACTTTGGTGTTACCTTGTTAGATGCATACATATATGGAATTTTTATATGTCCTTGAAGAATTCACCCTATTAACCTTATCAGTCCATAATGTCTCTCTTTTTTCAAAATCATATCTCTTGTTATGAAAGTAATTTTTTCTGAATGAAACAGCTACTATAGCTTTCTTTTCATTACTGTTAGCATGGTATATCTTTCTCCATCACTTTACTTTTAACTTATCAGAATCTTGAGTCTTTATGTTTAAAGTGGGTTCTTGTAGACAACACATAGAACATATAGTCCTGTAATTTTTTTTAAAACCACTATGACAACATTAGTTTTTTAAGTGGTGTGTTCAGACCATTCACATTTACAATGATTATTGGTGTAACTGGACTATCTACCATGTTTGGAAGGGTGTTTTTTGTTTATTCTACTTGTTCTTGGTTTCATTCCCTCACCCCCTTTTCCTGTTTTCTTTGGTTTTATGTGAGGAATTCATATGATTTCATTTTATCTGCTCTTTTGGCATATAAATTACACCACTTTTTAAAAAATTTCAAATGTTACATTGGAGTATGTAATACACATTTTAACAAATCGATCTGCCTTTGAATAACACTATAAAACTTCATGCTCAATTCAGAAATATATAATACATTACTCCTAACATCCTCCCTCTTGTCCTTTCTGACATTGGTATCATTATTTTATTTACCTATATTCTATAATTAATACATTGTTACTTTTTGACTTTAATTAGTTATCTTTTAGATTAATAAGGAATAAGATTATTTAACCTTCATTTATTCCTTCTCTAACACCCTTCCTTCCTTTATGTAGATTTATGTAAATTTATGACCTATATGATTTTCCTTCTTCCTGAAGAACTTCTTTTAACATTTCTTTCAGGACTTTCTGCTGTCATTAAGTTCCCTCAACTTTTATTTCTCTGAGAAGGTCTTTATTTCCCCCTTCAGTTGTGAAGGGTAATTCACTGAATGCAGAATTTTAGCTTTTTCTTTTTCTTTCAAAGCTAAACATTTAACTATTTGCTGTCTTCTTTCTTGCTTGGCTTCTGAAGAAAAATCCACTTTTTTTTTTAAAGATTTATTTATTTGAAGAGAGAGAGAGTTAGTGAGAGAGAACACAAGTAGGGGGAGCAGCAGTCAGAGAGAGAGGAAGAAATGGGCTTGCCTCTAAGCAACAAGCCCGATACAGGGCTTGATCCCAGGTCCCTGAGATCATGACCCGAGCCAAAGGCAGATGCAAAACTGAATGAGTCACCCAGGTGCCCCTACTTTTATCTTTGTTCATTGACAGGTAAGTTTCCTCTCTTCCCCCTACCCTGGCTTCATTCAGTATTTTCCCTTTGTTTTGGTTTTGCTGCAATTTGAATATATGCCTATAGATTTTCTGTTTGTTTTTTGGTTTGGGTTTTTGTTTTATTTTGTTTTGTGGTATTTGTCCTGATTGGTGTTCTCTAAGCTACTTGGACCTCTGGTTTGATGTATGTCATTAATTTTGCAAAGTTCCAAAGCATTATTCAGATACTTCTGTTCTCACTTTATCTCCTTCAGGTATAATTGCATGTATGTTTCACGTTTTACAATTGTTGGGGCACCTGGGGGGCTCAGTTGGCACGCTTTGATTTCAGCTTAAGTCATGATCTCAGAGTCCTGGGATGGAGTCCTTTGTCAGGCTCCATGCTCAATAGAAGTCTGATTGAGAATTCTCTCTCACCCTCTCCCTCTACCCCTCCCCAACTCATGTGCATGCTCTCTCCCTCTCTTTATAATAGAGAAATTTTTTAAAAAATAAATAAAATAAAATAATCCCACAGTTTTTGGATGTTCTGTTCTTTCAGGGTTTTCCCCCCATTCTTTTTTTTTCCTCTTCATTTCAGTTTAGGAAGTTTCTATTGACATAACTTCAAGCTCACTGATTTTTACTGATTCTTCCCTTCACCAATGTCCAGACTACTGATGAGTTCATCAAAGGTATTCTTCATTTCTGTTACAGAATTTTTTATTTCTACCATTTCCTTTTGATTCTTTCTTGGAGAATGAAATGGGCCTACTAAAAGACTAAAAGTTGATCATAAAACTGTAAATTTTTTATTATACTTATAAATATATAATTATTTATATACTTATATTTATATATTTATATATAAATAATTATATATTCTCTGCTTATACTACACTTCTCTGTTTGCATGGTATCTACTTTTTCCATTAGAACTCTCATTAAATTAATCATAGCTAGGGGTGCCTGGGTGTCTCAGTTGGTTAGTGGTTAAGCGTCAGACTCTTGATTTCAGCTCAGGGCTTCATGCTGGGCATTGAGCCTGCTTAAGATTCCCTCTCCCCCTCTGCCCCTTCCCACTCATGTTCTCTCACTCTTAAAACAAAAAAATCATACCTATTTTAAAGTCTCTGATAATTCCAGTATTTGTGGTTTATCTGAACCTGGTTCTGATTGCTTTTTCTCTATGTTTTTTCTTGCCTTTTAACATGCCTTGTCTTTTTTTGCTGAAAGCAGACATGAGGTATTGAGTAATGGGAAATGAGGTAAACAGGCCTGAGCATGACATTTTATGTCAGTTTGGTTAACAGTTGGGTTATGTTTAATGTTTGCTATGGGTATGTGTGTCACATGCTTCAAACTTCTCTAATATCCTTGTTCTGTTTCCCTTTTTCACTTTGGATTTTTGTAATACTCCTCCTCTGAGACAGTCTGCATCTTACAGTTCTTTTAACTATAATCCATTGTTGTAGTGAAACCCTATAGGTATGGTAGTAAGATGTGGGAAGGTGAAGAATTTTACAGTTTTATGATCAACTCTTAGTCTTTTAGTAGGCCCATAATCCTGGCCCGTGACTTTCAAGGGTAGTTCTTAGTTATACCCCCGTGTGAGGAGGAGGCTAGAGGGGGCTGGAGTGGGGGAAATGCCCACGTCCCAGATGGGATAAAGTTCCAATAGTGTTTTCTCTAGAGAGTACGCCTTTATTTGGGAGAATACTCTAAACACTGTTTCACAGTGATTATTCTGTCTCCCAGCTACAACCACCTGAGGCTCTTTCTTGACTCTTCACCATGAGAACCTGGAAGCATTCCTAGAGGTAAAATCTGCTGAAGTGTGGAGACCTCCATGATTCTGCAGCTCACAGGAGTTTCACACTCATAAGCTAGTCCACAGTCAGTCTTATCAAAATTACCATTTATGTATTCATACCAGTTTATGTCTCTATCAGCTTCTGCTCCAGGAAAACAGATCTTGACTTCCACTCTTTGGATTCATCTCTCTCTCCAGATTTAAGAATGGTGATTTGCTTTGTGGCCTTAGTTCTCTAATATGTCCAAGAAAAGTCGCTGATTTTCAGTTTGTTCAACTTTTCCTTCTTGTAAAAATGAGATTGTGACTTCCAAGCTCTTTACATGTGGGAGTACTTACATGACACTAAGTTGGCCTAAGAAGCTTTGTTTCCCTCAGACAATCCTGTAGAAATGAAAACTCCTTCTGATCACTTGGAAAAACATTTTTATTCGATCAGTCATAAGTTCTTGTGGAACTAATCAGATAGTCTACTTCTTTCATAAATGGGTACACCAGAAACATGTGTCACCAAGTTCTCTCTTTTCTCCCTAATCTAGGTTTCATTTTTTAGATCTGGACTTTTATTTCCTGTTAACGTGTTGTTTTTCCTATAGCCTTAGAAACATGCCCTAAGCACAAACTTGCCTAACCTGGACATTCACAATACAGTCTTTCCAACTTTCTCTTCCTATATCTCAACAAAGTACTCAGTTTAGCTCCAAAACAAATGAGCCTTCTTCAGATATTGTTATCACCTTGACTGAGCACCTCAACTGCTTAGCCATTTCTGAAAGCAGGCTCTTCCCTACATTGATCTCACTTAAAAAGGCTTACATTGGGGCGCCTGGGTGGCTCAGTTGGTTAAGCGACTGCCTTTGGCTCAGGTCATTATCCCGGAGTCCCAGGATCAAGCCCCGCATCAGTCTCCCTGCTCTGCAGGAAGCCTGCTTCTCCCTCTCTGACTCCCCCTGCTTGTGTTCCCTCTCTCACTGTGTTTCTCTCTGTCAAATAAATAAATAAAATCTTTAAAAAAAAAAAAAAGGCTGACATTTTCTACTATCAACTCTTAGATGCTGCGATAGGAACTACTGCTACCTCTCAGGAGTGACACTGAGTGAGTCTCTCCAGTCCCAATCTCAATTTATTTTTCCATATTTAGGAAGCATTAATGAAGTCCTTACATGCACTGTAGCTAGGGCCATATACATTAAATTATCATTCAGGTGTACTTCAATGGAGGGGGAGAAATCAACACATACATACAAGCATTTCACAGATGTGTATTTTTGACTGGAAGGACAATGAATTGTGTAGTTACTGAAACCACATCAAGCACTCAAAACAATTAGATTTTTACTCATGTATGTCAGGGAAAAAAAGACTATTCACAAATACCCAAAGTCCCTTAAGACATCTTTAATATGTTTAGATACCAAGAGTGTGACTTCTTAGCACAAAGAACTTAAAAAACAACAAACAAGAAATTGAATTGTCTCACTAAAATCAGAAAGTCTAAATCTTTTCCCCCCTTGTTTGCAGAAGCTTATAAAAGCTGAAATAAAGTCTTTCTACAATTTATGTGACTCATAAGTATCTATGACAACACAATTTAACAGGAGCTGACAAAATACAACTCAGCAGACCTATAAAGGGAAATCTTTCAGATACTGGAAAAAAAACCCAATTTCCCATTTATTTTAGAGGACTAAGTTGCTGGGAGTCTTCACATTTTATTGTATACCAATTCTTCTCTCTTTTCATTCCATTTTGCACAATATATTGGACACATTTGGGTTTGAATACAACCATTTATGAAACTGACCATTTTAGAAACAGGATAAATGATGGTAAGAGGTATATATCTTCACCTGCCTTCAGGGAAGAGCTCTGAAATTCCTTAAATCTGTTGTTACATAGTTTCAGAGGTAGTGTTCAAGTTAATTGATACTCAACAGGAAAACATTCCTGCTTGCTAAGAGAGGGCCTTTAAGGTTGAAAACGTGTTGATACCCTTCTAGTGGAAGAAAGAGTGGTTTTGTCTTAGTCCAACTGGCTTTTGTCAAAATATTTCAGAAACTGGGACCATATACAACACAGGACCACATTACACAAAGGAAATTGGATGAATGAACAGTATTTTTTTGACAAAAGTATTGTTCTAAAAAATTGTTTTAGGAATCAAATGCTAATCTTTAGCAATACTGAAGCCCAAGGCCATTAAAATTTTAAGGCCCTAGGATAGATAAGATGGATACTGCATAGTCTGGGAGTATAGGGCTGAACTCACTGACATGAAAACTCAAAGCAAATGGGTCTAGAGTTCATGACACAGTTAGACATAGCTTGCCTCTTTAGGTGAAAGAAAATATTATAGGATATAATGGTAGCAAAACAACAAGAAAAGAGATATAAATTAGAAAAGGAGGTGATTGGCTGCCTGTGTCTAAAGGTATCTTCCAAATCATAACAGGTCTGTGGACTCACTAGATGGAGGGGCCATACAGGCACCAAGAACTTGGTGGATCAAGACCTGGAGAAGAGAGAACTATAGAAAAAGAGTACTAGGGGCATCTGCATAGCTCAACCAGTTAAGTGGCTGCCTTCAGATCAGGTCATGATCTCAGACTCCTGGGATCAAGCTCCATGTCCGGCTCCCTGCTCAGCAGGGAGTCTGCTTCTTCCTCTCCTTCTGCGCTCTCTCTTTCTCTCAAACAAATAAATAAAATCTAAAAAAAAGAAAAAAGAAATAGGAAAAAAATAGTTCTAAAAATCTATGTATAAAGTCCCCTTTTGGGTTTTCGGTCAGCTTGTAAGTTGAGCATACTCAGAGTGAGATTCTGGAAGCCAAGAAGAGAACATCACCCAAAATCTGAAAACATGACCAAAGATTTCAGAGATCACACCATACTGGGGAGATACTGGAGCCTGGGCTCATCCAAAGGGAGAAGACCTTCACGAACACTGCAGATTTTTCCACTAACACTCCAGAAAATTTATGCACTAGACTAAAGATGATGCCCTAAGAAAACAGGCAAAACAGAAATACACCCGCTCTAACCAAGTTTAAAACTAAGTCTTTTATTTTTACTTTATTTTACTGTAGTAGGAACACTTAATGGGAGATCCACCCTCAACAAATTTTAAAAGCACAATACATCATTGTTGATTACAGCTACAGTGTTGTTAGAATTGTGGTGATCACCAAAAAATATATATACGTATTTGTAAGAGAAAGATAGCATAACATAGAGCTTTCAAAGTCCTCTATAATACTTGGCATTCTATATATATATATATATATATATATATATATATATATATAAAATTACTAGATATACAAAGAAGCAGGAAAAAGTTCCTGAAAAAGTACTAATAGAATCAATCCCAGAAATCATATCAAAACTGGCAAAGACTTTAAAATAACCATAATTAGGGGTGCCTGGGTGGCTCAGTTGGTTAAGCGACTGCCTTCAGCTCAGGTCATGATCCCGGAGACCCGGGATCGAGCCCTACATCGGGCTCCCTGCTCGGCGGGAAGCCTGCTTCTCCCTCTCTCACTCCCCCTGCTTGTGTTCCCTCTCTGGCTGTGTTTCTCTCTGTCAAATAAATAAAATCTTTAAAAAAAATAAAATTAAATAACCATAATTAATAAGCTAAATATTTACCATGTAGGGTTGTGGTTGGGATCAAGTGTAATCATGTCTGTACAAATGTTTAATACCTAAATTTTTTCTCCCTACTTTGACATTGCTAAGAAAACCTTATAAAGTCCCAGTAATTACTGATTCCTTAAGGCTGTAAAGAACACAAATCTTAGAAATAATTATTTCAAACACATAGAATGACACTAAGATAATTATAGTATTATTCTCCATGAATTATACTCCAAATATGTCTTTTTTTAAATTTTATTTTAAAGTAATCTCCACACCCAAATTGGGGCTTGAACTCACATCCCTAAGATCAAGAGCTGCATGCTTCACCAACTGAGCCAGCCTAGAGCCCCAAATATGTTTTTTTAATAATATACCTTGGTTTCTATGATTGATCTTCTGTCTTAATTAGCAGTATAATAAGCTGTTTAGAGTATGCTATGCAAAAGATGTTTAATTTTATTTAGAATATTTTTATTTATTTAGCCTTGAGAGTATGACCTTTCATGAACATTTGCTAAATTTTGTATATAGCTTGCTGTTATTCATGAATCATTGACTATAATATGAGATGTTGAGGGAATATAAGTATTAGACCACCCCACTGTAAAGCTAAAGGATAAAAAATTCTCATGAGTTATAAACCAAATAATAGTTCAACCTGGGAAAATGAAATATTACAAATGACAAAATTTAGCAAAAATAAAAGAGAACATATGTGCTGAAACATTACAAGGAAAATGTTATGTATAAGAAATTTCTGTAAGCTATCATCATCATCAGAAAGCACTCAAGTGCCCACCTGCACCTGAAACTCTTTAGAAAATGAACACAGCAAATTAGATGATAAGCTATTTTTGCTGTTATAAAAGATATATGTTTATGGTTTATGAATAATTTGCTTAGAATATACATTTAATATAGTAGCAAAAACACATGTTCATACTGTTCAGGCTTCATGTTTGAAGCTTCAACAATAACAATATAGGATAACAGAAGCTTGAACATCAATATGGAAGTAATAATTTAATGGTATATTATTTGGAATGTTTGCATAAGCTGCTGAAATCGTCATTCTCAAGGCCCTTTCCCTGGGCTTTATTTCAATAATCTCATTAAAGGGGTAAAAGAAAAATGAAACTTAGTAACACTTTCACATGTTTAATGTAGTTCCACAAAAACATCTCATATTTAATCAATAGTCATTTTTTTTAAGATTTTATTTATTTGACGGAGAGAAACACAGCCAGAGAGGGAACACAAGCAGGGGGAGTGAGAGAGGGAGAAGCAGGCTTCCCACTGAGCAGGGAGCCCGATGTGGGACTCGATCCGGGTCTCCAGGATCATGACCTGAGCCAAAGGCAGTCGCTTAACCAACTGAGCCACCTAGGCGCCCTACAGTCATTAATTTTTATGCAATATATTTGTCAACTCATTCATTCACTCATTCATCTGTAAGTTTATTCATGTTCCAGTTATTTGCTGAACATTTTTTTGCCTGTCTGGCAGGATTTTAGTCACTAAGGATATACAGCAGAGAGCAAGATAATCAAAGTTGCTGCAAGCCTGGATGTTGCATTCTAAGTAGGAGAACCAGAAACCAAGTCACAAAATAGATGATTTCAGATGTGAGGATTACTGAAAAAAAATGTGGGGTTCTCAATAAAGTGACAGAGGAACTGCTTTTAGATTTCAAGACTTGAATGTCAATAAAAAGCAAACTAGGTTACCATTTTGGAAGATAGTGTTCCTGGCAAAGGGAACTTCAAGTAAAAATGGGGGGTAAGAATGAATTTGTTTGATTATTTGCTCAAGGAAGATAAAAAGGTTCAGTGCGGCTAGAGCTTAGGGAGCAGTGATGTGAGATTTGATTGGGAGTATAGAGGGAAGCCATTAGAGCATTTAAAGAACAACATGATCTGATTTCTAAAAATTTAGACACTTTGAGAATTATATTTACAGAATAGTGCAAAAAACATAATTATACAACTTCATAAATTTTTAAAAATAAACACACCCAAATAATAAATACTCATATCAAGAAAATGGAACATTAGTAACACTCCAAAAGCCCATCATACCTAAAGTATCAATAGTAACCATGACTCTGACTTCTAACACCATGGCTCAGTTTTGCCTCTTTTTGAACTTTTGTAAATGGAATTATATCTTTTGTGTTTAGCTACTGAAGCTCAACATTTTGTCTCTGAGATCTATCGACATGGTACCAGTGTTTTGTTCATAATTGATTTTAGTACTTGGCTTTGATATTTAAATTGCTTCCACCTGAGGGATATTACAAATAATGCTGTTATAAATATTCTTGTACATGTCCAGAGGTTAACAAACAGTTGTATATAACTGTTAACAAACAGTTGTATCTTGCATATAAACTCAGGTCATAGGTCTACAATGTCCATTCTCAGGAAGTATTACCAAAGGCTTTTCCAAAGAGGGATTAGCAATCTACATTCATCAGTAATGTAAGTGTTAGAGTCACTCTACATACTTCCTAACACTTGATATTGTTAAATAAAATTTTTAATTTAGGGGTGCCTGGGTGGCTCAGTCTGTTAAGCATCTGCCTTTGGCTTAGGTCATGATCCCAGGGTCCTGGGATCAAGTCCCTCATTGGACTCCTTGTTCAGTAGGGAACCTGCTTCTCCCTTTCTCTCTGCCTGCTGCTCCTCTGCTTGTGCGCTCTCTCTCTCTCTCTCTCTCTCTCTCTCTGTCTCAAATAAATAAATAAGATCTTTTTAAAAGATAATTAAAAAATAAAATTTTTAATTTAATTTGAACCATTCTACTGGACACATTGTGATGTCTCACTGTGATTGTTTATGATACACATTTGATAGTTGTTTTAATTTTGCAAATATTTTATATATTTAACAGAGAAGAAAATCTTTCATGTTTATGGTCCAGTGAGTTTTCACAAATGTAAACATTCGTATAGTTACCACCACCTGAGAAGAAATGGAGTCAGATGCCCAACCAACCGAGCCACCCATTTACCCTTCATCTATAGTTTACCTACTCATCTGTTGGTAGATATTTGAACAGTTTCCAATTTGGAGTTATTATGAATAAAGTTGCTGTGAACACACATGTACAAAACTTTATGAGGACATGTTTCTTCTTCATTGCATCCTGGAATAGAATTGCTATAGTTCATGCTGAACAGTCCTTGTTCATCGGGGAGCCTGCTTCTCCCTCTGCCTATTCCTGCCCCTCTGCCTGCTTGTGCTGTCTCTCTCTGACAAGTACATAAATAAAATCTTTAAAAAAATAAAAAATAAAAAGGTACCAAGATAATTCAATGGGTGAAAGTAGTCTTTTCAACAACTGGTACTGAAACTCTGTGATATACTTAAGAAAAAAATGAATTTTGACCAAATTCTCATATCAAAGTTCCAACATAAAAGGAATCATAGACTTAAAGGTAAACGCTAGTGGCGCCTGGGTGGCTCAGCTGGTTAAGCATCTGCCTTCAGCTCATGTCACGATTTCAGGGTCCTGGGATCAAGTCCCGCACTGAACTTCTTGTACAGCGGAGAGTCTGCTTCTCCCTCTCCCTCTGCCCAACCTGGCTCTCCCACTCCCAAATTCATGCTCTCTCGCACTCTCTCTCTCTCTCTGTCTCAAATAATAAAGTATTTTTTAAAAAAGGTAAACACTATCCTATAAATGCTTGTAAGAAAACATATAAAAAATCTTGCTAATCTGTGGGTAAGGATGTGTTATGATGCATAAAGCACTGATCATATAAGAAAAGAAAGGTCATCAAAGTTAAAATATCTGGTCTTTTAAGGAAACCATTAACACCACACATCCATTACAATACCTAAATTCAAAAGGTGTACAGTTCCAAATGATGGCCAGCATGAGCAGAAAGAACTTTTTTTTAATTTTAAAGGTTTTATTTATTTATTTGGGAGAGAGCAAAAGCGAGAGAGTTTTTGCAGAGGGAGAGGGAGAAGCAGACTCGTCACTGAGCAGGGAGCCCAATGTGGGGCTCAATCCCAGGACCCTGGGATCACAACCTGAGCCTAAGGCAGCCACTCAACTGATTGAGCCACCCAGGCATCCCAATCTTGGTACCTTTTTAAAAACTGACTGAGCATACATGTGTGTGAGTTTCTTTGTGGACACTCTATTCTATCTTATCATTCTGCATGTATACCCCTCACATCAATATTGCACTGTCATAGTAAGTCTAGGTCCTTTATTTTCTGTAAAAATGTTTAGGATCATCTCAATAATTCATGGGGAAAAAACAAGCTGCTTGGATTTTGATTGGGATAACCCTAAAAATACAGATCAATTTTGGAATAAATGATTAACATCTAAATAACTGACATATAAACAATACTGAGTAATCTAATCCATGTATAAGGCATATCATGCCAATTCTTTAGATCACTGTTACCTTATCAATGTTTTATTGTTATAAGTGTACAGGTATTTCATATATTCTGTTAAATTTATACCTAAGTTTTTCATGATTTTAATGCTGTTGTAAATGCTTTTGTAACAGGAAATGATATTGACTAGAAGTCATGAGAGCAGACATCTTTGACTTTTTCCTCAGTTTTAAAGCAAAAGTACTTAGTATTTACCATTAAGATTGAGGTTACTTTCAGTTTTTTAAAGGCACACTTTATCCTATTAATTTCCTATTATTGTTAGTTTGGCTGAGACATTTTATGATGAGTGGGTATTGAATTTGTCAAATGATATTCCTGCATATACTGAGTTGATCATTTAATTTTGCCTGTTTTTGTATTGACATACAGTGTTTTTCATTATATTACCTTATTTTTCTTTTCTTTTTTTTTTTTTTAAGATTTTATTTATTTGACAGAGAGAAACACAGCCAGAGGGGGAACACAAGCAGGAGAAGTGAGAGACGGAGAGGCAGGCTTCCCGCCGAGCAGGCGGCCTGATGTGGGACTCGATCCTGGGTCTCCAGGATCATGACCTGAGCTGAAGGCAGTCGCTTAACCAACTGAGCCACCCAGGCGGCCCCCTTATTTTTCTTTTAATGTTTCTAAGACCTGTAATTATGTCTTCTTAATTCCTAATATTAAATATCTGTGCTTTCTCTTTTTTTTTTTCTTAACTTAGATTTTTTTATCAATTTTATTGTTCTTTTAATAGAAACTTTTTTGGGAGATTCACTAAATTTCTCTAATGTTTTCTGTTGTCTGTATCCTTGATTTCTACTTTCGCCTTATAACTAAGGTTATAAGTAACTAGGTGACTAAGGTTACTTTTACTTAGGGTTTAGTTTTCCTTTTGCTTTTCTGTTTTTACTTCCTCTTAAAAGTTTCTTAAGATGGGGGATCCTGGGTGGCTCAGTTGTTAAGCATCTGCCTTTGACTCAGGTCATGGTCCTGGAGTCCTGGGATCGAGCCCCACATCGGGCTCCCTGCTCAGTGAGAAGCCTGCTTATCTCTCTCACTCTGCCTGCTGTGTTGCCTCTCTAGCTGTGTTTCTATCAAATAAATAAAATATTAAAAAAAAAAGTTTCTTAAGATGGCAATTTAGATCATAGTGTGTGTATATAAACTTAGCAGCATCTCACAAATTTTGATGTGTTTCTTATTTTAACTCATTTCAAAAAATTTTTTTTTCGTTTTCCTCAGAATTTCCTCTTTGATCAATGTGTTATTTGGAAATGAGTTGTTTGGGTGCCTGGGTGGCCCATTTGGTTAAGCAACTGTCTTTGGCTCAGGTCATGATCCCAGAGTCCTGGAATCGAGTCCTGCATCGGGTTCCCAGCTGCACAGGGAGTGTACTTCTCCCTCTGACCTTCTCCCCTCTCATGCTCTCTCTCTCACATAAATAAATCTTAAAAAAAAAAAAAAAAGAAAAGAAAAGAAAAGAAAAGAAAGAATGTGTATTCTTCTCTATTAGCTTGAGGGCTCTACAAATACCAATTAAGCTAAGTTTTCTTGGTCACAATCGCCAAACTGTGGAAAGAGCCAAGGTGCCCTTCAACAGACGAATGGATAAAGAAGATATGGTCCATATATACAATGGACTGTTATGCCTACATCAGAAAGGATGAATACCCAACTTTTGTAGCAACATGGATAAGACTGGAGGAGATTGGCTGAGTGAAATAAGCCATGCAGAGAATTCTCGTCAATTATCATATGGTTTCAGTTTCTTGTGGAGCATAAGGAGTAACATGGAGGATATTAAGAGAAGGAAAGGAAATGTGAATTGGGGCAAATCAGAGGGGGTGACAAAGCATGAGAGACTGTGGAATCTGAGAAACGAACAGGGTTTTGGAAGGGAGGGGGGTGGGGGATGGGTGAGCCTGGTGCTGGGTATTAAGGAGAGCATATATTGCATGAAGCACTGGGTGTGGTGCATAAACAATGAATCTTGGAATGCTGAAAAAATAAAAAATAATTTTAAAAAAGCTAAGTTTTCTATTCCCAATTTGTTAGAAATTCAATAATTTTTTCCTGCACCTCTTGAAATATGACTGTTTTATCCTTTAATGTGGTGGTTTCTATTGATTGATATGCAAATGTTATTTTAGTGGTGCATTCTATGAATATATCTCACTTAATGGTGATATAGTATATGTGCTGGATTTGATTGGTTAAAATCTTATGTAGGACTTTTGCCTCTTATGTTCATAAGAAAATGGCCTTTAATTTTTTCTTTCTTGTAAAGTTGTTCTCAGATACTTTGGTATCAAAGTAATGTTGGCCTCACAGAAGAAGTTAGGAAGTGGTCTCCCTTTTTCTTCTCTGAAAACATTCGTATAAGATTGATTAAGGTTGATGTTAGTCCTCTCTTAACTGTGAGTATATATGTGACTATATCTTATATCTTTTATATATATATATATACCTTATATTTTTTATTTATACATATGACTTTCTTTGTGGGAAAGTTTTTATTGTTTATAAATATTTTATTTATGTATGTATTTGTCAGAGAAAAAGAGAGAGAGAGAGAGAGCACAAGCATGGGGAGAAGCAGGCAGATGGAGATTCCAGAACCCTGGGATCATGACCTGAGTCAAAGGCAGATACTTAACCAACTGAGCCACGCAATTTGGGAAAGTTTTTAATTACAGATTCCATTTCTATGCAAAAAACTGTTACAGATAAATAAGAGGGAGAAAATTCAATATTGACAAAATGGGCAAAGCTTGAACAGGAACTTTACAGCGGGCATTTAAACGGCCAAAAACTTTAAAGTGTCCAACTCTACCATTCTTCTGGGAGATGTAAATTAAAGCCACAGTGAAATACATTATGTAGCACCTGGGTGGCCAAAACAAAAATGATAGAAAATGGGCACCTGGGTGGCTGAGTGGATTAAAGCCTCTGCCTTGGGCTCAGGTCATGATCTCAGTGTCTCTGCTCAGTGGGGAGCCTGCTTCCTCCTCTCTCTCTGCCTGCCTCTCTGCCTACTTGTGATCTCTCTCTGTCAAACAAATAAAATCTTTAAAAAAAATTTTTTTTAAAAGATAAAAAATGCCACATGATGAGAAGGATATGAAATGACTGGAAACTGGGTGCCACACAAAAGAAGATACCCTAATTGCCAACAATTACATACAAAGGTGCACAACCACATTAATGTCAGTTAAAACTACAGTGAGATGCCACTACACATCACACACACAAGTGAGGACTGAAAAAGACAGACAACATAAAGTATTGTTCAAGATGTGGAATGACAGGAACACACTTTGAAACACTGGGCATTATCAACTATGGTAAAACATATCCATATGCTATGATAATGTCACTCTAGGTCAAGACATATACCCAATATTCCCCATCTGATCAAAGGTATGTGGCAAGGATATGCATGGTAGCACTGTTTGGAACAACTCAAATGCTCTTAAAGAGTAGAAAGGATAAATTTAAAAATTTAATAAAGAATGGGAAACACACAGAAGTCACTGATGCATAGCATGATGACAACATGTGAGATAGGTATAAAGAATCATTGCCATAGGAAAAATCTTTGATAAGATTCTGATCTCTGCAAGAAATTTCGTTTATCATTAGTCTCCATATCTGAATGGACACTGGCAAGTTTATCTCCCTTGGGTGATACAGAACTTTGCAAGCCATTACAATATTTCACTAGTTTATAACATAAAGTTTTCTTTCTTTGCCAAGTACAGTCCCCAAAACAGTACATTCCTCATATATTTGCTGCATGCACAAAAAAAACATAGGTTTTTAATCTTTTTCCTGTTTTTATCTCTTGTTTCTTCTATTTCTGCTTGAAGACTGATTTTTGCATAGTCTTGTTTTCTAATACTGTGTTAAAAGCATCAAACAGGGATTCCTGGGTGGCTCAGTCAGTTAAGCATCCCACTCTTAATTTCGGCTTGCATTGTGATTTCAGAGTTGTGAGATCAGTCCCACATGGGGCTCTGCACTAAGCACAGAATCTACTTGTCCCTCTCCCACTGTTCCTCCCCCTGAGCTCTCTGTCTTGTTCTCTCTCTCAAATCAGTCAATCGATAAAATCTTTTTTTAAAATAAAAGCAAACAATTGAAAATGCACTTTTAATGCTCTATTTCCGACAATACACTTTCCAGACTCCACAGACAAATGTTCTAACTTCAGTTACACAAGTAGTCAATGCTACATTTGTATGTACTTTGTAAGAAGAGTATCTAAACCATAAGTGTGGGTCTTGAGTAATTAAATGATGTGAAACTTTTAATCATTCTAAATCTGAGGTTATTGGAAAGAAGCTATACGATGTAGCTCTAAGGATGAACATGAAATCCCTAAAATTGAGAAGGACGAAGTCTTTCTTCCTTTTCTTGAGCAGCTTTGTCAAATGGAAAAGATTCTAATGTTAAATGAAGGAAACCATGTACGTGGCCAAAAGTATTATCTCAGAATCACATGTGCCTCTTTTTATCTTCCAGCAAAAGAAAGCATCTGATGCTCTATTTTTCTTTCAAGAGCTGAAAATCTTCAATAAAGCACAAAGGCTCAATTTTAGAAAAAAAAATAGAGTCCAAATGAATAATATAATATGGAACAGAAGCAGGTGCATGTGAAAATAAAATGCAATTTCATAACTGGATGAAAATCATATACTTCAGCATCAAAATGACAACCCTATTTTGCAGCCATAATTGTTAGTCTTGTAGGAGCATAGGCAGTCTCCACTCAGCAGCCTTTTGTGTGTGAGTGTGTGCATGTGAGAGAAAGAGAGAAAAAGAGAGACATAGTCAGAAGCTTATTATACTTCCTAATAAACACACATATTACACATATGTATATCTTCTTCCATGTATATACTTAATATATCTTTATATTTTATGTATTAATAAAATACTACATATATATGCACATATATGTTTAAATATTTTTATCTTGGAATAAAATATTGATTCTGTTTTCACATAAGGTAACATCAAATTCCAAAGACTTGAATAATTGAATTTTTGTGAAATTGATAAAAAATTGTTATTTAATTAAAATATTCAGTTCTCATTCTGCTCTTATGAACAATACTTATTTAATAGTAGATTTACCCAAAAATCATTGGGCTAATACACAGAGGTCCCAAGCATGCTTCTGTGGAAGAAGGAATAATTACATACCTAAAATGGGTAATAGTTCAAGACTTTTTATATCTCACATCAATACATAAAATTTGATTAGATAAAAGCTATAGCCCAAAGTATATTATGCTCACTACTCACAATAAAAGATCTAAAATCTATGAACCTCTAGTCTTACATATTGATTTTTTAAACTAGTCATCTGTTTATTCTCTTACACACACACACACACACACACACACACATCTTGTGAGTGTGTGTGTGTGCGCACGTATACATATCAAGGCAAATTTTATTTTAAATTAATGGTTTAATTCACCTTTACATTCTTCTAGTTTGCATTGACGATGACTCCCTCTTTTCCCTCTAGGCTTCTGTGCATGTTTTTTACATTTAAACTAAGACTGAGCTTGAGAATCATATTTTAATCAGAACACAAGGAGATGGGCCCCCTAAGTGGCTCAGTCACTGAGCCTCTGCCTTCAGTCTGGTCATGATCCCAGGGTCCTGGGATGGAGGCCCCTTATCAGGCTCCCTGCTCAGCGAGAAGCCTGCTTCTCCCTTTCCCACTTCCCCTCCTTGTGTTCCCTCTCTCGCTGTTTCTCTGTCACATAAAAAAAATAAAATCCTTACAACATAAAAATAAGTAAAAATAAAAATAAGTAAAAATAAAAATAAATAAAAATAAAAATAAATAAAAATAAAAACAAGATGTTATTTTTCTTTAACAGAGAATTATCTACTGGAGGCCTTTTCTTGCTTTTGTTTTTGTTTTTGTTTGGTGCTTGGTTTCAGTCCTTTGCATTTTAAATAGGAATAAGGCTAATTTTTTTTCTAACCAATACTGGTAAATGAATCTGCTTGGATTTAACAATAACATTTTATTGCTATGTTATCTTTCCTCAACTGACTTCATATTATGTTTAATAAAAGGCATTCAACATTTTTAAAGTCAAATTAAAAAAATCTATTAACTACTGTTACAACTGATTTTATTCATTCATTAAATATTTAAGCAGTAACTTAAAAGATACTCAAGGCAATTTACAGGAAAAAATTAAGATCAGAAGCAATTAGTGCTGCCTCTCATGCAAAACATTTTTCTTTTTCTTTTCCATTTATAACTTCAGTTCCAAAAAGGAGACAATTATGTTAGAATCCTACAAATGACTCTTATTTTTCTTATTTAGCTTGTTTCCCCCAATTGAAACAAGAATGTGCTTGTCTAATACTTTGCAAACACAGAGGCTTCTGGATATTTTCATCATAGTTCTCAAGAAGCACAAAATCACTTGCCACCAGCTTCAGAGGGGACATCTCTAAATCTTGGTATTATATAAAAAAGCTAACAAAATAAACTACTACATCAATGGAAATACTTACATTCAATCTTTTATGGAAAAAAATGTAAATATTATTTTCCATGTAGAATTTTGATAGATAATATTAATTTCTTAATTAAATAATAACTATAATAAAATGAATTTGACAAATGAATGCATAGATATGTGAGCACTGGCTTTCACTGCCAGCATACATGAACTGTTATTTTATAAGTGTATAATTTGAAGATTGAATATTTAAAATAAAGTGCACTATTTTTTTTACTTTAAATTTATTTTTTTTTTTAGTGGTCCAAGATTCATTGCCCATTCCCCACACCCAGTGCTCCATGCAATAGGTGCCCTCAGTACCCACCACCAGGCTCACCCATCCCCCGACCCCCTCCCTCCAAGTCCCTCAGTTTGTTTCTATGTCCAAAGTCTCTCTTGTTTTGTTTCTCTCCCTGAATTACCCTACTTCCCATTTACTTTCCTTCTCCTACTGTCCTCTATATTACCCCTTATGCACCACAAGTAAGTGAAACTATGTGATGCTTGGCTTTCTCTACTTGGCTTATTTCACTCAGCATAATCTCTTCCAATCCAGTCCATGTTGCTACAAAAGTTGGATATTCATCCTTTCTGATGGAGGCCTAGTATTCCATTGTATATATGTACCACATCTTCTTTATCCATTTGTTGATGGGTACCTTGGCTCTTCCCACAGTTTGGCGATTGTGGCCATTGCTGCTATGAACATTGGGGTACATATGGCCCTTCTTTTCACTACATCTGTATCTTTGGGGTAAATGTCCAGTAGTGTAATTGCAGGGTCATAGGGTAGTTC
The DNA here is from genome assembly GCA_004023965.1 of Spilogale gracilis. Lineage (NCBI taxonomy): Eukaryota > Metazoa > Chordata > Mammalia > Carnivora > Mephitidae > Spilogale > Spilogale gracilis. The sequence continues at coordinate 52,949 of PITA01002383.1, read as the reverse complement.
TATTTTTAATTTTTTAAGGAATCTCCACACTGTTTTCCAAAGCGGCTGCACCAACTTGCATTTCCACTAACAGTGTAAGAGAGTTCCCCTTTCTCCACAGCCTCTCCAACACTTGTTGTTTCCTGACTTGTTAATTTTTGCCATTCTGATTGGTGTAAGGTGGTATCTCAGTGTGGTTTTGATTTGAATTTCCCTGATAGCTAGTGACGATGAACATTTTTTCATGTGTCTGTTAGCTATTTGTATATCTTCTTTTTTTTTTTTTTTAAAGATTTTATTTATTTGACAGAGAGAAACACAGCCAGAGGGGGAACACAAGCAGGGGGGAGTGAGAGAGGGAGAAGCAGGCTTCCCGCCGAGCGGGGAGCCCGATGTGGGACTCAATCCCAGGTCTCCGGGATCATGACCTGAGCCGAAGGCAGTCGCTTAACCAACTGAGCCACCCAGGTGCCCCAACTGTTTGTATATCTTCTACGGAGAAGTGCCTCTTCATGTCTCTTGCCCATTTTTTGATGTGTTCATCTTCTTTTTGGATGTTGAGTTTGAGTAGTTCTTTATAGATCTTGGATATCAGCTCTTTGTCTGTAGGGTCATTTGCAAATGTCCTCTCCCATTCTGTGGGTTGCCTCTTTGTTTTTTTGACTGTTTCCTTTGCTGTACAGAAGCTTTTTTTTTTTTGATGAAGTCCCAGAAGTTCATTTTCGCTTTTGTCTCCTTTGCCTTTCGAGACATGTCTTGAAAGAAGTTGCTGTGGCCGATGTCAAAGAGGTTACTGCCTATGTTCTTTTCCAGGATTTTGATGGATTTCTGCCTCACGTTGAGGTCTTTCATCCATTTCAAGTTTGCCTTTAGTGCACTATTTTTTAACCATGACATTAACTTTTAAAATCTCATTTTCTGGGGCACCTGGGTGGCTCAGTGAGTTAAGTCACTGCCTTTGCCTAGGGTCATGAGTCATGATCTCAGGGTCCTGGGATGGAGCCCCACATCCAGCGCTTAGCAGAGAGTCTGCTCCTCTCCCTCTCTCTCCTCCCTGCCCCTCTCCCTTTCTCATGCTCTCTCTTGCACTCTATCTCAAATAAATAAAATCTTTTTTTAAAGATTTTATTTATTTAGTTGACAGAGAGAGAGATCACAAGTAAGCAGAGAGGCAGGCAGAGAGAGAGAAGGAAGCAGGCTCCCTGCTGAGCAGAGAGCCCTACGTGGGCCTCAATCCCAGGACCCTGAGATCATGACCTGAGCCGAAGGCAGAGGCTTTAACCCACTGAGCCACCCAGGTGCCCCCAAATACAATCTTTTTAAAAAGAATCCCATTTTCTTTGGAGATCAAATTAATGACAAGTTGGAATGGTTGAATTCATTTATGAAAGAAACTTCCAAAACACATTTTTATCTATTAAGTAATTTTTTTATAAATTTATTTAAAAATTGAAAGAATCTTGGGCGCCTGGGTGGCTCAGTTGGTTAAGCGACTGCCTTCGGCTCAGGTCATGATCCCGGAGACCCGGGACCGAGTCCCACATAGGGCTCCCTACTCGGCGGGAAGCCTGCTTCTCCCTCTCTCACTCCCCCTGCTTGTGTTCCCTCTCTGGCTGTATTTCTCTCTGTCAAATAAATAAAATCTTAATAAAAATAAAAATAAAAATAAAAATTGAAAGAATCTTAAAATGCATACTTCCTGCTCTTCATTTTAGAAACAAAAACCAGTTTGTAGAAGATCAGTCATCTGTTATACCAGTAAGGATTTATGTTGTAAGAAGCATAGGCAAGGCAAGAATCAGAAACAGAAAAAGAAATGTTGGAAGACCATGAGAAAATTCAAAAAGCTGAGAGGCAGGCCAAAGAATCAGACTCGTAAAATAACAGACCTGTATTAAGATAGGTAGATTTGGTCAAATCCAGGAATATGAAGAGACTGGTCAGAATGCTAGCACCACTGTTACTGGATGAATGTCCCTGAAACCACTGGACTCAAGATACTACTGTATCCACACTGAATAGATGCTTAACTTCTCTGGCTTTTTTTGATTATACCTTCTGGTTTAAGAAGCTCAGGTCAGGACACCCTACCCAATTGCCACACCTACGCCACACCCCAGTTTCATGACTACTTGAGGGAAAGAGAGGAAATATGGGCCATGATGGTTTTCATAGTGGAAAATAGGGCCTTCAGCCTACAAGGATTAACTCAAGTAGGAGGGGTTGCCTCCACTGCACCCTCCCAAAAAGAGTCATTCAGATGTCAGGTTCCAAAAATAGTAACAAGAGCACACTAAAGACTCCTACATCGAAATCTAAATCCATCCTTTTTTTCTAATTTCAATATCTGAAACCCATGGGTCATTCTCAGTTACTACAAATAGTAACAAGTCACAATGTCTCAGTATCAGTAAAGATTTGTACCAGTATTCTAAAGTGTACTGCCATTTATGTATCCCACTGATACTAGGAAGAAAGCAGGAAAAGGGGGTCAATTATTTAACATATCTACCTCTATATGACACAAAAGCTTGGAAGAAAATAAAGGCTTAATAGGAGGCCGGCTTCTCTACTTTTGTAACAATTCTCTAGATTGTAAGTATTTGCAATATTTCTTTTCCCATTCTATATTCCCATTTCTTCAGCCATCTCCTGAGCTGATAAAGCATCCGTTAGGCACATGTATTTACCTCTGAGGGGTAAAGGAAAGTGGCTTGGGCCAGGAGTGCTCCAACATCTAGTGGTATGGAAAGTGGCTTTCCTTTCTAAAACTGTGGTTGTTTTCCCTTATCCTTACTTGCAGACAATGTAGTATTAAAAGCAAGCAAACAAACAAACAAACAAAAAAACCTCCAGGTGATCACACGACTTTTATAAACACAGTTTTTTCCTCTGTTGGGTAGCAGCACCTTATTTCTCCCTAATAATTACAGATCAATCACTCCAACCAATGCCATAACCTCCCAACTCTCCCCAACACTTTTTTTTTTTTTTTTTGTTCTTGTTGTTTTGTTTCTTGTGGGGCTGTGTGTGTGTGTGTGTGTGTGTGTGTGTGTGTGTTTGCCTGTTCACCCAAAGGCATTAAAAGGCTGAGATTGCCAGGTGTTAGTCATTCAGAATTTAAGAGAAATATTATATTTCAGAGTGGAAGCGTGAATTTTTTAAGGTACTAAAATGAGAATCTAGAGGTATCAAAATGTGAAATGAAACTGAGTTATTAGATTTAATCATGAAAGACACCACCTCCACTTCCTCCTGTTTATTACATGCAAGCTTGGTTGGAACAACCAGCATCACATATTGTGTACTGATTCAGATCCTATCTGGCATCTCATAAGACAGTGCAGTTTTACTCCTTTCAAGTCCCTGATCATCCAGTTAAAGCATGAAGTGCCAGTAGTGTCTGGTCGTGAAATACTGTTTAGATTTACTTCTTGTCTTGCCATCTTTTCTTTAAACAAGGGGATTATTAAATGGGCCAATTTAAATTTTGCCCAGTCGAAGATCTTTCCTTCTAAGCCATCTCTATCAAATAGAACATAACCCTCAACTTCAGCATAGGTCAGCATATCATGCAGAACCATCTATAGTCTAGGCTCAATTATTTTTCTCAGTTCATTGTCTGTAGAAAACCACATGAATTCATAAGTACAGGTTAGCTGGGCATGGGAAAGTGAAGCAGAAGTAGGCATTATCAGTTTTATTTATTTATTTTTAAAATTAAGTTCTATGCCCCACGTGGGGCTTGAACTCATGACACTGAGATTAAGAGTTACATGTTCTATGGACTGAGACAGCCGGGCACCCCAGCATTCCCAGTGTTTTAATCATGTTCATACTACTAGATGTTGGAGCACTCCTGGCCCAATAACTGATTTTGGTAATCAGAAATAAAGCTCCTATTTATATTGGGCACATCATTTTACATGGCTACCTGCTGTCCCATGGTCAAGGATACAGACTTTACCAAGATTTCATATTTCCAAAGTTCATACCCTCTTCATAACACATACATATGTATATATGTATATATATTTATCTATACCCATACTGCGATGAGGGTATGGCCCTTCTAGAAAACCCTGATGGATTTTTTTTGTGATTTGCTTATGAAGCCTTGCCATAGTTTTTATATAGATTAGATTCCATAGCCATGAGGCAAGATGTCTGTCCTTCTTAGGTAATGGCAAATAACTTCGTTTTGTTTTTCTTTTTATTTTTTTAATTCATTGCCAGAGTGTTTCTTGTTTGTTTTTGTTTGAAAATGTCAGGAACTCCACAGATTGACACCAGAAAGAAAAATCCAGAGGCACAGAGATTTACTAAGGGCATTTATGATAATCCACTGTCATTCTCTGAGACATCCATTTACCTTTTTCATTAGCCAGTTTGTGATCCTGAATGGAGATATGATAGACATCTCAATTTGTGCATGTTGTTTTCAGTTCTTTGAATTAATCTTTGTGATTCTTATAAGGATGCTAGATTCCCTTTTATTTATTATTGTAGTTCATGAAGATTATTTCAGAAACATCTACTTGCTTCTATGCAAAAGAAAAACCAATGTTCCATAAATCAGAGAGCCAATATGGGATCCTGTCATTTGTTGAGACTATTTATAAACCACACAAACAGCTACTGGTGGAAGAAATGCAGGATGTATTTTGAGATCACTGCAGTTCTACCACGTGGCGGACTTAGAAAACAACTCAAGTTATAACCAGATACTTCTAGGCATGTGCTCTGAGAGTGAATTGGTGTTCTTGGTCCACTGGGGGTATTGCTTGTTCAGAGTAGTTCAAAAAAGTCCCTTAAAAGATGGTGTCCTGTGGATATGGAGTGAGTGGTCAGAAAAGGAGAGGGTCCTACTCTGGGTCAGGAGGTGGATAAGGGAGAGGGCAGGGTTGAAATTCAAATATCTACATGGCCCAGTCAATAATATAAACTGGTGCCATAGGCTGGGCAATATAAGAATGTTCTTAGCTTTCATAAATAAATACAAGCTCTCCTATATTTCTTGAAACAGGAGTCTTCTCTCAGTCTCTCTTTTGTTTCCCACTTTTGATGCATAAGGGTTAGGAAACAAGTTTTGCTTTCTTCTTATCTCTATCATAAAAAAGTCAACCAAAGTTTGAGATACACATCTACACATGCTAAGCTTCAGGGCCAGGAAGGGAGTGGCAAAACTGGGGACTGAACACAGAACACCATCTAAAGGGGCAGCTGGCTCTTCTGCTCTGGATGCCAGGTGGGGAGGGGGCTGAGGGTGGGAATTGAGACCCAGTATGGCTCTATCTTAAAATTTTTCAATAGATGCCATGGTGCATGTGAAAATTTATGGTTTACAACTTTTAACAAATAATTTTTTAAATTATTTTTTAAAAACCACCCAAAACCAAAATTTAAAAATTCTTTAAAAATCTTGGCATTTCTCTTTTCAAGTATAAATTTGTCCTGGTAAAGACACATAGGTCCTACAGTGGCAGGGTAAGGGAAACTGGCCAAGTACTTGTGATGGTATCATACGCTACTTCTTTAAGAGTTGGGTTCCTTAGGGGATGCCTGGATAGCTCAGTTGGTTAAGCATCTGCCTTAGGCACAGATCATGATCCCAGGGTTCTGGGGTTGGGTCCCACATAGGACTCCTTGCTCAGCAGAGAGCCTGCTTCTACCTCTGCCTGCCACTCCCCTTGCTTGTGCCCTCTCCTTTGACAAATAAATAAAATCTTTAAAAAAGAGAGCAGGTTTCCTCAGATGCAGATCAAAAGCGGTAACAAGGAATAAAGTACAAACGATAGATCAAGGAAGTGTCCTCATGAGAAACTATTAAAGAAATGGAGGGAGCAGAACAGCAAAGAGGAAGAAATAGAGCAGTGTGCAAATTTTAGGTTGCTTTACCTTGTTCCAAAAGGAAATCTTTGGATTGTAAATTACTCCTCAAAATGCTCTGAGATAAAAACAAAACAAAACAAGACAAAAATGCTCTAAGATGACAGAGCTGGAGTTTTATATTCTCCCTCAAACATTAGTCATTGTTGGTCACAAGGGTTGCTTAAGGAGACAAAAATTCTTACACACTTCCAGATCTCTGTTTATGTGGACACAGTTTCAGTAGCCCAAAGGGAGTCTTCCAAACAAGAATCAAAAGTAAACACACAACAGAACTGGAGGGCATGCACAAGGAAACAGAAAAATGGGATCCAACAGGAGCACATAAAAGGTCTACAAGAGGTACTCAATGTCCCCTCAAGTAAAGGGCCACAGGAACTACAAAGAATTGAGTGAGGTGACAGTGACTCAAGTTCGAGATCAATTCACCAAAGTTAAGATTTAAATTTAGACAAATAAAAACAGGACTTCAGTGGGCTGGCAATCCATTTTGGCCCTAACGATCTGATGATCAATTAACCAATGACAAAGCTCACTGTATACGTGAGCTTTCAAAATAATACTATTAAACTTCTTGCTTATGTTTGCCACTGTGCGTACTGTTTGGGTTCGTTTTCCATAGCATGCCCAAAGAATCTGTCATCTCTACAAAAGCAAGAGCCATTTTAACTTTAGAATCTCTAACCAATAATCCAAAACTAAATAAAACATATACTAAAATGTTTTCAAATATTACAGGGACTCTGTCACCAATATAATTCTTATAGTCTTTATAAAGAGAATATTATTGGGGCATCTGGGTGGCTCAGTCATTAAGTGTCTGCCTTTGGCTCAGGTCATGATTCCAGGGTCCAGGGATCGAGCCCCGCATCAGGCTCTCCCTCTCTCACTCCCCCTGCTTGTGTTCCCTCTCTCACTGTGTTTCTCTCTGTCAAGTAAATAAATAAAATCTTTTTTAAAAAAACTTTTATAAAGGGAATATTATCTTGGACATCTTGGGAATACAAATAAGTGGGTAGGTGAACCACTCATGTTGAAAATACTACAGTATTCCTGTCATCTGAAATACTTGAACTCATGAATTTTTGGCACTGCAACTTTATTTGGAGTGGGTGAATTTAGGTCTCTATGTAGTGCCTTTGTCATACCTGCCAGAGGCCAAAGTATAGGGAACACCCTGCTTACCTAGAACTCACTGAAATGTTACTTCTTCCCAGAGGAACCACAGTTTTGCTCAGATATCTCCTTCTGCCACAGCCAAGTGATTCACAGGATGCTGAGTCTGACTGGTTCAGGAATATTCACATGACTTAATATGGCCATTAAGACATGGAGGGAAGTCTTGTAAGCTCATGAGAGCAGAAAAACTATCTTACCATCCTTTGGGCATTGTTATTTAGATATGCTGCCTGGACTTCTGCAGCTACCAGTCACAAAATGTACTCAACTTTGTGGAATAGAGTTGGAAAGAAACTATGCCCCTGATGACATCACTGGGCTATTTAAATGCCTGACTCTGAAGCCTTCCTGTATCTCTGAGCTTTGTGATATATGAGATACTATATCTACTTATTTTTTTAAGTCCAGTCTGAAGTGGAATTCTGCCACGTGTGCATGAAAGTGTAACAGGCTAGGAGATAAAATATCTGGTCTCATGAACTTTCATAAGTGGAGGCATATCTTTGCTTCTCAAGACTTCCATTATTAGTCACCGGATACAGGTATGAAAAATTCAGAACTTAAGCCCCTAGCTGTCCTGCTTTTTCTGGGCGCACTGAGTCTTCAAAGCAAAATACAAGAAGCTTAACATGGGCAGTCCCTGTTCGTGATTTGTTCCTATAAAAGATATGAGTAGGAGCCTCTTTGTGGCTCTTTGCTCAATGTTAATCATAGGTAATGGGATAATTTTGAGGTTGGATTTGCAGGAAAATATGTACTTAAAAGATAACGTGATAAAGGGAAACCTGAGTGGCTCAGTCAGTTGAGCATCTGATTTGATTTCAGCTCAGGTCATGATCTCTGGGTCATGGGACTGAGCCCCATGTCAGGCCCCAAACTCAGTGCAGAGTCTACTTGGAGTTCTCTCTCTCCTTTCCCTCTGTAGCTCCCCTGGCTTACTCACTTGCTCTCTCTCTCTCTCTCAAAATAAATAAATAAAATCTTAAAAAAAAAAAACAAGCAAACACTAATGTGATAGGGGCACCTGGCTGGCTCAGTCAGCAGAGCATGTGACTCTTAATCTCAGGGTTGTACGTTTAAGCCCCATACTAGGCACAGAGCTCACTAACAAAAGTAATTGATTAATTAATTAATTAAATATTGTGATAGATTTCTTCTCAGTTAACAATTTTAACTAATTACTGATCAGCAAACCATATTGTCAAGGCTATCCTATCTTTCGACATCCAGAAAACTACAGAGGTACTTCCATTTGAAGAAAGCATGTGAATAAGATATTGTAGAACCATATTTATTCCCATAGGCCCACCTGATATCATTACATAAAACATTCATTTGGTGAGTGTGGAAAGATAGGAGAAAACAAGATAAGTATAAAACGTATAAAACAAGAATTACAGGGGTGCCTGGGTGGCTCAGTTGGTTGAGTGACTGCCTTCGGCTCAGGTCACGATCCAGACCTGGGATCGAGTCCCACATCGGGCTCCCTGCTCGGCGGGAAGCCTGCTTCTCCCTCTCTCACTCCCTCTGCTTGTGTTCCCTCTCTGGCTGTGTTTCTCTCTGTCAAATAAATAAAATCTTTAAAAAAATAATAATAATAAAATAAAATAAAACAAGAATTACATAGAATTTCTTGGAAAATTTAAAGACATATTGCTGGTGACAGGAAGTTTATAAATTAGTAATAATTAAGTGTCAGAATACCTTATAAGTTGGCAGAATATATCTAGCTTTATGGATTTGAGAAGTATAGGATTTTGAAGAAAAAATTTCTTAATTAAAATAAACTTTGAAAAAGCTTTGATACAAAGGCTAAAAACTTACTCTACAAGAAAAAAGAAGATGTGATAATCAGCGGTCTCTAATTTATAGGAATTGTCCATGAACTACCCAGTTAGTATCATGAGTTATTAGGAAGAAAAGCAAACACTCTATATGAACATTTGTAAATGTTTTCAGTCAAATGTGGGGAAATGGTGGCAATGAAATACATAATTTAGTCCTTGTACCAGATATGTGATTCAGACAATGCAAAATTATACCTTAGAGAAAATAATTTGCTATATGCCTGTTGGTGGGAGAAAGAAAGTAAGGTTGGGCAACCACTGAAAGGGACTCTTGTGTGAAACCAGGCAGAAAATTAAATGGGAAATTAAAAGAAGATATTCGTCAGGACTGCTGGCAAATTAATTCAGAAAGAATATTCTAAGAGGGCTATCTCTTTCTAAACTAGAAATAGAGCATTGAATTTAGCACTCCCTGTTTTCAAAGAAACTTTAGTATAGTCTATCATATTCAGGACCACACTTGTTTAACAAATGAAAATTGGGAAAATAAAAACAATAAAACAAACTTAATAGGGGCGCCTAGGTGGCTCAGTCGTTAAGCATCTGCCTATGGCTCAGGTCATGATCCTGGAGTCCTGGGATCGAGCTCCACATCAGGCTCCCTGCTCGGCGGGAAGCCTGCTTCTCCCTCTCTCACTCCCCCTGCTTGTGTTCCCTCTCTCACTGTGTTTCTCTCTGTCAAATAAATAAATAAAATCTTTTTTAAAAATAAATAAATAAATAAATAAATAAATAAATAAATAAATAAATAAATAAAAATACCAACAAAGTTAATAAAAATATAAAAAAGTGATATGAATGTATACCTACAACAATGCACACAAATATTAAAACAAAAATGACTGTTCAAATAATTCAAAATAAAGGATTAACCATAACCATAACAGTTGTAGGAGTAGTACCAGTTGTGAAAATTATTAAGAATTTACATTATTTTAGTGGCAATTATATTTATATAATGAATGAGAAAGTAGCCAAACTCTCCTTTATTCTTTTTCACTTTAATTTCTGCAGTTACACTTTGTTTTTTTTTCTGTATCTGAGTCTATAAAACAATATTCACCAAATAGAAACTATCAGACCCAATATAATTTATTAGATGTATCTATGTCCAAAATAGGAATACACTAGCCATTGCCAGTACAATCCTGACAAATGTTGCAACCATCTTTTCATCCATTCATTCCACTGGTGGACACCTGCTGAAATTTCTATGCATTTAGAAGGATAACCAGGATGACATCTTACTCCTTTCTGATAATCAAATTTCTATATTTATTCCCACTATCCCCTTCCCCAGAGACATTCTTTCTTTCTCTAGCCAGAATATTAGCATTAAAAATCAGAAACCTATTTAGACATGCCAAAATAGCATGAACATGTTTATATTTTAAGCCTCTGGCCTGAACACTTTTCAACGTGCTTTTATAAGCTAATCTGATCCATTACGGTTCAAGTGGCAGGCTGACTGCCGTGTCCAGTTACTGATCTCGGTAAGACGCTTTACAGATTTTCAATGTTATACAATCTCTCACAAGCCCTTACTTCAGCCACCCAAGGCAAGCAGGTCCCAGGGAACCACTAATAATTGCAGATCTCCTTTCTCACAGTTAATTTAGAAGCCCTAAATTTACAGACAACTTTTATTCCTATTTATGAATTTTATTGTGTAATTTCTCTACATTGTTTCAAAATGTGGAGGTCATATTCCACCAAGTTGGGAAAACTTAATGGCAGTCAGAATTTTCTCCAAATATGCATAGACAGCCTGAATCATTTGCTGGCCTTGATTTTTCAATAACAGTCCTGTTCTCATGAAAACAGTTGACAAAAATGCTGTCTAGGCAGATCACTTTAGCAAACTTATCAACTCCAGGTGGGTAGGGTCATGTGTGTTTTATGACCTCTATTATATCTTTACATGTAAAAATTGCCTGGCACAGAGGTGTCAATAAATATTTAACAAATGGATGGAGAAACAAATCTAAGTGTTTATCTAGCATGAACTCAGCACCTGATTTCTGCCTCACTCTGATCTATGTCAGACTCATTTGGTATGATCCTATCTTCACTTCTGAATTGCTAGGTATCAACAGCAGAAGATGTCTCTCATCGTACATCTCAGTATTTAATGACCCTCAGATTAATCTGACTTGTGTCTTTTCCTCAACTGATTTTCACAATGCTGAACATACTAGTAGACACTAGCTTCATAAGCTAGGCTATTATCACTGATGTGGGAAACAAAGGCAAAAGAGAAATTAAATTTCCTTACTATGTACAGCCCATTCACAAAACCTTAAAACAAGCAGGAACTTGGCTGCCTCAATGTTACTACTTTGCTAAGGGCATAAGACACCCTTATCCTGACCCCCAGGATCCTGTATGTCTACTTTAACATACAAAAATTCCTTTAGAAATGTCTATTATCTCTATCTCCCCAAGATACATGTTAGCAATCATCCCCCAAGCATATGGCCCACTAACATACATCTGAAGAGTCTCATGATTTAGTTTTTAGTAAACATTAATAAATGACCTTTTCCTAACAATAGCTAGCCCCCTCAGGATCCTAGAAACCTTGTTTCCAAAATACCTAAAGGCTTAAGCTATCTCTAAGCCCCTCCCTACTTGAAAGTATATAAGGTACCACTCCTCATGACCCCAGTGCAGCTCTTTCTGCCCAAAGGCCGTCCCTGTGCTTCAAAAAAAATCACTTTTTTGCACCAAAGATGTCTCAATTCTATCTTGCCCATTGTCTTCAAACACTAACATCTTTCCTACATCAATCATTATCAGCATTCTGCTAGGTTAAGCAGGACGTCAAATTACTACTCTCTATTTTATTTTGCTCATATGGAAAATAGGAAAAAGTTGCCATAGTAGGGGTCAAGGGCAGGCTGCCCCAAGATGGGCTACTTTGGCATGAACGTTATTTTGAGTTAAAAGTAATCAAAACCCAGCAGGGGCTCCTCAGTGGCTCAGTCCCTTAAGGGTCTGACTTTGGCTCAGGTCATGATCTCAGGGTCCTGGGATCAAGCTCCTCCAGGAGCCCTGGGATGAGACCCACATCACGATAAGTGGGGAGTCTGCTTCTACCTCTCCCTCTGCCTCTCCCCCTGCTCATGCTCTTTCTCTCAAACAAATAAAATCTTAAAAAATAATGATAATAATCAAAACCCACAGTTGCAAGAAAAGCTGTCTTCCTGGTACTCAAATGCCCAAACTGACCTCAGAAAGGAGAGCTTATACCAGGAAGAGAACCATTAACCCAGAGACTTCTCTTTACCTTAAAACCTTATCTGCATATTAGGGCTGTTATTGTTTCTCAAAGTATCTCCTTTCACCTTCTTGCTAATAGCCCTGGGGTGTCCTCAGATCCCACCCCTCTCCTTGGCTCCTATAAATCCTATAGTCTCATTGTCTTTGGAACTTCGTGTGTGTAGATTCGCTGTGTGTACACTTATTAAATTTGATTTTGTCCTATTAATCTTTCTCATGTCAATTTGACTCTTAGTCCAGCCAGAAGGACCTCATAGGACAGAGAAAGGTCTTCCTCCCTGACACTACCTACTCATAAAATCATTAATAAATATACGGGAATTGAATTTCAGGTCTAGTTTAGTTTATACACCTCGCTGTGAAGGTTATGATCCCTCTCTGCAATTTAAAACCTGAAACCTTCCTGAGACTATCTTTCAACTATAACTTCTGAGCTTCTCACATCATTTCAATTTGGTCTTGGCTACACTTTACAGAGTTTGTTTCCTCCATATCCCTACCACTAAGACTTAAAAGGGAAGCACAAATTGGTAGTTGAAAAATACAGTACAGTCTCGCAATGAGGCCATGGCTAATTTTGATGTCTCATTACCTCCTCTAATTGCAAAAAAGCCTTGCACGGGTGTACCTTCAGGATGAATGAATACACTGGTACTCGTAGAAAGCTTTCCAAAGAGGAATCAGGAATTCACTGAAGCCTGAGATCATCTAACCCCAGGTAGAGTTTAAAGTTAATCATTCATCATTTTTGATGGAATGTAAAGACCAGCCCGCTTCCTCTATTTACTGCAGGGGGTAAAAGTCACTGCAGAGATCCATTGAGCATTTGTCTCTGCCCATAAATATCAAGTCACGGTGAGTCCTTACAGACTACAAAGTTTGCTCTGTCACAACCTTCTCAGCAAATAGCTTTCCCAAGGAGAGTTACCAGAGGTAGGGGTGAGAAAACAATCAGAAATGAGGTGGTTTCATTAAAGGATTCAAGACTATCTTGAATTTTCTCTTCAGAGGTATGTGAGGCATTGATAACCATTAGACTAGCTAAATGTAGGTAGGTCATGGACCCTTTTGTGGAAGTAATGCACAGGCATAAGTAGCTGGAAATTTGAGGGTGGACACTCATCTAAAAATTTGTAAATGATAATTAGATTGAACTGAAGAATGAAAAAAAAAAACGTCCTAGGAAGGACTTTAGCTTGACTCATTTGGAAACTCACGCACAGGATCCTGTAATTCACAAAACTCTATCAGTCCACTAACTCTTCAAGCATGATGCAGTGGAGAAAGTGGGGAGCAAAAGGAGGCTGGCAGAACAAAAATAATCTCCCGTTCATATCTGGAAAGCTTTGTAACTTATTATTCACAAATGAGAAAAGTATTGGAAATAAACTGGGCACATATGTACTCTGTTCTATAGGCCTGATGGTTTTGTTTGTCTGGGTTTCTGCAAAAAAGTATTCAATCCCTGTTGCTATTCACCAAGAGTACGTTTTCATAATCTGATGTAGAAAGAATCAAATCTGTTCTCCCTCACCAATCTAAATCTTGTATTTCTTATGTGGTCCCAAATGTATGATATTTGTGGTTCTCAAAATATATTCATGCAATATGCACTTTACACGAAAGCATGGATCAAACCCTTAATCTCCTCAAACAAAAGTGCCCTTTAATGCTTTTTTCACTCTGCTACTCATACATCCTGAAAAACAAATATGCACACAAAACAAAAGGTGACAAATGGGCACATGTTGTCAGTGTTTTTATGAGATCTACCCATATTAGACATTTGACATTTCATCTCACCTCTACTATTTATTGGACCCAAGAATCAATATTTATGTTATGTTAGATGATGTTTAACAAATCCTGGATAGAATCACTTTTTACAGAAACGTTTCTGGATATTGTGGGCCACTAGCTCCAATATAGTTATTTACTGTTTGGTTTTTAGATGTTCATAAATCACAAGTTTAACATTTAAAATTTCAATGTGTCCTTAATCACAGTCTTCTTTTTCATGTGGATTAAATGAAGGCATTTAATAAAATTTATCTTGTCCTTCTACATTGATGATTTTTAATTAGAACAAATACAGTATTGTGTTGTTTTGCTCCCTATAACAAATTTCTTACACAGTTGTTACTGCCCCTAGTCCATATAGTCTTTTTTTAAAAAACCTCAACTTCGACATTCAATAACATTTTCTCCTAGTATAACACTGCCTAATTATATATAAAACATTAGTCATGGTGGTCTTTTCCACTGATAGACTTAAATAATGTTACTTGGAAAGCCAATATAAATGTATTATATATCTCTTTTTATCTATACATATGGTTAAAACTTGTAAGTAGAATTTATAAAGCCACCTCTTAGGACATTATCTGTGTCTCAAACAAATAGTGGTCTTATTTTCTCAGGCAACAAGAAACCTAGAAAAATGGATTTCAGGGATGATGTTGTTGTTTAAGAAAAAAGCCAGGTCTACAATATTTTTTCTAGCATCCTTCCCCATAATGCTTATAAGATGACCTTTTAAGTCATAGTTACAAGATGGCAGCTCCACTATTGAACATCAAGCCTTTACTCAAGGCAGGAAGCTGAAAAAGGGGACAGGGAAAAACAAGTTTAAGGGGTATTGAATCTGCCCCTTTCGTTAGAAAAATTACATATTTTTTGAAAGCCCAATACACTTGATTTCTTTTTATATCTCACTGACCAAAACTTGGGTCACATGGCCAGTGTAGTTGCAAAGAACCTGTGAAGAGGGGGATGCACAGCAAAATGTATCAGAAATAAACTGAGTAGACATGTTATTTGCTCTCTAGGCTTCATGCTTTCATTTGTTTGGGTTTCTGCAAGAAAAGTACTTGTTGCTATACATACATATCTACCCCAAAGATAATTATAGTTAGTAAAAGAAGAGAAATGAATGCTAGACAGGCAAATGGAAAGGTCTGCGGGATGGATACAGAACTCAGAAAATGTCTAGAAAGATTTCTAGATTTCTCACGAAATACCACAATTTTAAGTAAATGCCTTGCACTTTGTGTGCAATTTTCCATTTCAACAATAAGCCATATAATTTGCAATTCACTCTGCTAGGCAATATGTATATCATATAAGACATCTTTTTTTTTTCTGCTATGAAGTAACTTATTCACCAGCAATAGAGTTGTTGTATAATGACTTACTAGTATATAAAATTTATGTACGTGTGTGTGTGTGGAGAGTGAGAGAGAGAGAGAGAGAGAGAGAGGGAAAGTGAATGAGAGAGAAAAAGGGAAATCAATGGGAATTATAGTCTTAGAGGCCTTAGAAGGAGCTGGTGGGTTCCACTCCACCATCTGGCTCAGCTTGCACTCTTTATTGTCAAGTTGAGGCTGGTGAAACAGACTTCCTTATACATATAAAGAAGTTTAGAGGAATTTTAGAGTGCCTGAAATTCTCTCCAAAGTTTTCCTTTTTGTTTTCTTGATTTCTACTCTCTTCTCTTTCCTCTTGCCCTTTTTAATTCTCATCCTATATATTCTTGACTTGATAATGGCTAACTTTGATGCCTTCCTTCTATGATAGGCCTTCTGAATTATTTCTTCCATTATGGTCTGATGCTAATAATGAAGAAATGACTGTGACCTCTCCATTTCCTTGGTTCAACTTTTTTTAAATGGATGGCCTATTCACAGTTTATCAGACCATAGATGGAGAAGGTGAGTAACTGATGAACAGAAATTTGTTAAAGCTAAACTACCAAGTGATCTCCTAAAAAGTAAGGTAGTAAAGTGCTCAATAGAAAAACAACCAAGTGATAAAGCCCATTTATTTTGATCTCATGAGCAACTTTACCACAAATCCCATGGATTTGTCTCAGTTTGAGTTCTCAGATATATTGGGCACTGACTATCATACCGTCTTAAAATGCCATCCTTCCTTAATTCCCACAGCCATTATATCCTCCTGAATTAACTCTCTCTTCATCTGTATATTTTTATTGATGTTTTTCTTTTATTTCATTCACTTCCAGACTGTCTGTCCAGAAATGAAGTGCCTGCCAGCATGGCTTTTGGTTGTGCTGCTGTGTACCTATTTGGAAAACCAGGCACTTATTTGCAAACAGCATTATATGGAAACTCGAGAGTTAACAGGGATCCCAAGACATTTAAAATCCCAAATCTCATGGTCCCTAAAGCAATCCCTGTGTAAAGGGCACTGAATTAAGTGGCTGGAAACTCGCATTTGTTTGAAGTGCTCTCCAGAGAATCAGTTACATTACAACTTGGAAATGTAATCCGGCAGGTAGTTGCTGAGCAACAAAGCCTGGAATCAGCTATGGATGAGATAGACTTCCATTAAACTTTATTAATGACTCCTTGGAGTATAGAATGCATTTATCATGAAATTGGATTCTAGTTAAAAACATTAACAGTTTAGATTGGGTTATCTGTACTAATACTATTTTCATATTGCAAGAATAATACTTGTTAAGGTCTTTATTCATTCATTCATTTGTTCATTCACTCATTCATTGTCTTGACCCAAAATATTTGGATATTGTTAATTACAATTCAGTGTAAGACTACTGTAGGAAAATATAGGATAGTAAGGACCAATATAAATTGTACCATTATAGCTCAATTAAAGCTCTAAAATTGATCATTTCTCACAAAATCTTTCCGACACATATGGCTCAGAAAGTAGTTTCTTGTTTTCTTAGTTACCTCATAATGTCTTTTGGATGAATACTTAGGGGTGAAAATGGTTTTAGCTTACGTGTGGTATATTTTATTTACATTAGTAAATGTAACTAGTAAATGTCAAAATTTTATTAAGTTTTCGCACAATTCCACTACTCATGCCCTAATTTTCCCCCTGCAATTAGTGGTTATTTCTCCAGTTAAGTGTGAAAAAATATAAAGTTTTTGGTTATGGAATTTTATTTCCCAGGACCCAGAGGCTCTTACGTTTCTTCAATAATGTTTGGATAGGGATCTGGTTAGCCATTACATGCTCATATTCGCTAAAGCTAGTTTATCAAAGAGCAGTAGAAGGTTTACATGATCAAATAATTAAGCAAAGAGAAACAGGGGTGCTTGGGTGGCTCAGTCTGTTGAACGTCCAACTCTTGGTTTTAGCTCTGGTCATGATCTCGGGGGGTGGTGAGATCAAGCATGAAGCCTGCTTGGGACGATCTTTCTCCTTTTCCCTTTCCCCTGCCCCCCCACTCACTCATGCTATCTCTAAGATAAATAAATAAATATTTTTTTTTAAAAAAAGAAATAGCTACATCAGAAAGAAAGAATATTAGTCAAGATTGTTGTCTGCAAGCAAGGGAAAACTACTTTGGTTTTCTTAAGCAGAAAAATACTTTATTGGAAGAGAACTAGATAGTTCACAGACTACAGGAGACTACAGGAGCAAGTGGGAACAGTCACTGAGGCACTGAGGGATACAAGGTATAGCTGACATCATGCCCCAGAAATACTACCGATGCTCACCACCAAAGCTTGCTCTTGCCATGCCCTCTGCATATCTGCATTGTGGTGGTGAACTCTGCAGCCTCCAAAACCCCATGCGTCACTGGCCCCGCTGCATTTAAAGATTCTCTGCCACTTCTACACATAGAATTTCCATTACATCTCTCAAGTCGGGGCAAGGAATATAAAGGACAACCGCTAAGCAAGACTACCAAATATTAGTCACCAGAAATATCAAGGGGGGATATATATTGCAACGTTCCCATTATATAGTAGTTATGGGAGTGCCTGGGTGGCTTGGTTAGTTAAGTGGCCACCTTCAGCTCAGGTCGTGATCCCAGGCTCCTGGGATGGAAACACGCATCAGGCTCCCTGCTTAGTGGGGAACCTGCTTCTTCCTCTGTCCCTCCCCTTACTTGAGCTCACTCTGTCAAATAAATAAAATCCTTAAAAAAAAACAAAATAGATTTCAGTTATGTTGGAGAGGAAGAGAGATTCTGGGAAATACAAATGTTAGTTTGGGGTTAATTTAATTTTAATCTTTTAATTTTTCCATCCCCCAAACACAGTGTATTTTTTCACAAAAGGAATTTAACGTACCTAAACAATTATTCCTTTTGTAACAAATGGAATGATGAAGTAATTATATAGTGGTATTTGCAAAGTTACTTCAGCTTTCATCTTGGCTATGAGGAAATATTTAATCTTTGTTGATGTTAACAGAAGTCAAATTTAGCCTTTAGTATGTAATAAAGTTGAATTCCTTAAACTACTCTTTTTGCAATCATGGAAACCATACTAGTTCTCTCAAATAACAGGTTTGACATTCACCCGCAATGCCGTTAGCTACCACATAACACATAATCAGGTTAACTACTATGGATGCGTATTTATTATGTTGTCATAACCTCTATTTTTTTTCTCTCTGTGATTAGATAGCATTCTTTTCATGTATTTTATCCCACATTTTCTCTAACTCTAATGTGTAAGAGACTTTTGTGCTTCAGAAGAGTAAAAGTAATCATGCAGTCATTGTGTGGCTCTTCTGATTGGCAGAAATTTTAATGTTTGTTCTATTCACTGTAGGAAAATTCTTTGTTTTTTGAACCAATAATTTCAATTTCTAATACAATTTATAACATCCAATAACTGATACTCCACAATCTGATTTAAGGAATGCATTTATAGGTCTATTGTTGCCCATTTTATGAATACCAAACATATACACCAATAATCAAATGGGGAAGATAAAAAATACATATTACAAGTTAAACTGAACATGGATATATATCTGCATTTTACACAAAAATAATATTTTAAAATTTTCAGAAAATCTGAGGGGAAGATTTTTTCCTATATAATATTTAATAAATAAATATGTATGTATATATATGTATATGTAAAAATATATAGTTTATGTGCAAGAACTTGTTCTAGGATTGTGAGATTTTATATATATAAATTATATAACAATTATATATATTTACATAATATACAAGTGTATATTATATATGTAAATTTATATATATTTCCCTTACCTTTATAACTTGTTTCTTACTTGCTAAAATTGCTGATTTAACAGTTATTATAGATAATCATGACATAATTTTCTATTTTTCATCCTGAGATAATTGCAATTGTCACTTGTTTTTAAAATAATTTTAATATGCTCTAATAATTTGAGTATAAAGCAGTGATATTATCAAAGGGCAGTTTGTAATTGATAGCTACATTAACTCTATATATGTACAAAGAAATAAATTGTAGAACATCATTAATGTGAAAAACTGTGATTATAACATTGTTTACCAATCATAGCTAGGGCTTACAAAATCTCTGTTGTTCTGGTTAGCAAAAAAGTAAGAGGAAAGCATAAGGAGAATACCTTTCTCCTGAAGAGAGAAAACAGAGTGTGTGGCATCATAAGAAATAAATATACAAAGAAGTTACCCGCTATAACTTGATCTATCATGGCCCATTTCTGAACTTCCTGTGTTAATAAAAGAAAGTCTAAGGGCACCTGGGTAGCTCAGTGGGTTAAGCCTCTACCTTCAGCTCAGGTCATGATCTCAGGGTCCTGCTTGCAGGAAGCCTGCTTCTCCCTCTCTCATTCCCCCTGCTTGTGTTCCCTCTCTCGCTGTGCTTCTCTTTGTCAAATAAATAAATAAAATCTTAAAAAAAAAAAAGGCTATAACAAACAGCCTCACAGAGAGCATTTATTTGGATACCAAAAAGCACCATATGGAAGACTATCCACTGTTAAGAATGCAAATGATCAACTGTTTTCTCCCATGCATTGACTGGTTTCTACTCATATTCTGCCTTGTAGGGAAAGAGTAAAACAAGAGAAAAATAACCACCAAATGACAGCAATGATCCCTGCTCTTTACTTTGATCAATTGGTAAAAACCACCCCTTAATGATGTAATTGTAGTAATTTAAAGCTAATGATTTACAACTTGAACGGGCAAATGTATATTATAATTGAGGAATAAACTGCTAAGATAGTCAACCTAGATTCCCAAGAACATATTGCTTTATTTTAGACATAACTTTTCTGTGAGATTTCAAAATTCTCTGTTGCCTTCACAGGGAAACAAAAACATCAGTGAAAGTGTAATACATCTCAAAATCAGAAAAAGTACCTTCAAAAATGTTATTCATAGGATTCTATGTGTCTAACTTACATCTGTTCTTTATTTACATTAGTTTTCATACAGGTGCTACAAGGAAATCATGTTTATATCCTATGCTTCCTTTTTATTTCTATTATTGCACACATAATTTCAATGTCATTAATGAATGCTAATGTGTATAAACTCCAAAGGCTACTTATTATGGCTACTATAGCACAGAACTGAATTTTACACCCAACTGTCTAAAATAGTTCTTTGAAAGTAGAGTATTCACTTTATAATTTTATTACTTACCCAACTCATTTTAATGAACATACTTTTTAAAAATATTGATTTGCCAAGCACTGTTCTAGGCACTGGAGTTGTAATGGTATATAGCTAAGGGTAATAAATATAGACCATTTCCATTTTTGGCCCAATCATAAAAGTTAGGTTTGTTTGTTTGTTTTATACTAAAAGGGAGAAAAAGTAAATTGAAATGATCTTTCACTGCCATACCAAAATTAGGCCATGTCATCAAGTTGCTGATGTATTCAACCGGTTGATACAATTGTTCAGTTGATGCTTGGTTCATTTAGTGACTGATTCCAACTGATTAAAATACAGTGAGGTCTAGAACTACTCTATATCTAAGAATTGATTAAGAAAACCTTCCAGATACTAAATCATGATTTCTGTCTATTCTAGGCATTCAACCTAAGTTAATCTTCCATACTGGGCAATATACCAGTGTCACAAGAATATTTTGAGAACAGTATATTCTAAATCCCCATTTTACAGATGAGGAAACTGAAGTTCAGGAGTTTTGGTGCTTGTGAAGGTCACATGGCCAGTAAGTAGGTAGCAGAGCTTGAATTTGAACTGAGATCTGCCTAACTATTGTTTTCCCTTGGCTATGGTAATATCCAATGCCCTTGTAATAAATATGCTATGTTTATCATTTTTAGAGATGATAAAACTGAAATCAGTATGCTATGACAAACTTATTTCTTGATATCACTTTAAAATTATACAAATTGTCAATATACATTAAATATCCACTCAAAGTATATAACAAGTCTATCAATTTATCTAGCTGTGAACCTATATTTATATATCCATTTGCCAAGTCAAAATTATTTATCTTCACCCCCAACACTGTCCCCAGAGGGTATTTTAAAGAGTGCTTGTGGCAACAGAATGTGACTTTGGTGTAAGTAAATCCAGATTTGAATCCTGGCACTATCACCTACTAGTTTAGCATATCTTTGGCTTGAAACCGGAAAACAAGATGTTGAAT
Source organism: Spilogale gracilis (assembly GCA_004023965.1). Classification (NCBI taxonomy): domain Eukaryota; kingdom Metazoa; phylum Chordata; class Mammalia; order Carnivora; family Mephitidae; genus Spilogale; species Spilogale gracilis. The sequence goes on along the minus strand of PITA01002383.1, from coordinate 31,384 downwards.
GAGACAACGTATCTCTAATACTTAGCCCAGGGGTTGCTAGAGGTATGTAATAACAAAGAGTTTTCAAAAATGAAGCTGAATTCAGTCATGTGTCAGTGTAGCAACACAGAGAGTAAATCAAATGATATGACAAACTAATTTGGTATCAAATACCTGATTTACTTAAAAATTAATCCTTTTGGGGCGCCTGGGTGGCTCAGTTGGTTGGGCGACTGCCTTCAGCTCAGGTCATGATCCTGGAGACCCAGGATCAAGTCCCACATCAGGCTCCCTGTTCGGCGGGAAGCCTGCTTCTCCCTCTCTCACTCCCCCTGCTTGTGTTCCCTCTCTCGCTGTGTTTCTCTCTGTCAAATAAATAAAAATCTTTAAAAAAAATTAATCCTTTTATTTTTTAAGGAAAAGCTGTTAGCTTCTGCTTATTTTTACCAAATTTACTAGAGGCTGCATCTGAATTTACTTGGCCAATGCCAAGAGAAAGGTGGCAAGGCGACAGGAAATCCAATTAAAAGAATGAGATTTAATGCAGTTCTTGCTTTTCTAAAATGATTTACAGGCCACAATAGTGGTGAATTATTTCCCTGTCAATTAGTGCTATTTTCTTTTGAAACCTTTATTTGGAAAAATGGCAAGAAGGAATAGGCTATCTAGTATCATGTATTTGACATTTCAGTATTGGGTTAATGTCAGTCTCAATGAGACTGTTCATGGTGTTGCTCTGGGGGATGAAATTAAAGCAAAATGGTACTGTATTTTAATTCTGTTTGTTGATATGCAAGTATTAAAACATTAGTTATCATTTGAAATCTGACCAAATTTCAGCGAATACATCATTTAACAGCATGTCATTTACCTATACATAGCAATAAATTACTAGTTACTTGAAATACCACTTTTGACCATTTTAGAATTTTTAAAAACCATAGTTTGACTTTAAGTTTCAGAACTTAGTTGCTACCTCATTTCTATTTTAATTTAATTTACTTACTCTCTTTGAAATGTACTTCACAGTCTTTACACTACACACAGAAAAATATATACATAGACACACTCACCTATAACCTCCACATCAAACTTGAGGTGACATGGACATTTTAATTCTTAATTTGTGGCCTACCAAGAATTTTAATATGCACCAGCATTGCCCAATTGTAGTTAGTGTGCCGTGTGCCGTGCCATGCCAAACTTAGTTTCTTGTTCTACTTCACAATTATACAAATTTCAAATAAGGTGTATTTACTCACAGTCAGAAGATACTTATCTGTCTATCTGTCTGTTGGTCTATCTACCTACCCATCTACCATCTATCTATCATCTACTTGCCTATCTACCATCTATCTATCATCCATCGCTCCCTCTATTCACTTATCATTATTTATCCACACCCCCAACATTGGGCTCAGTAGTTATTCTTCAAAACTACAAAAGTTGGCCAGCCTGAGCTTGAAAATGCAAAGTTCAGGTTACTAGAAACTTCCTCCCTTTTTTCCTCTCTTTGTCTCCTTCATCTCTTCCCCTCAGGTCCCCAATTCCCTTTCTGTTACCCCTCTTGGTTGTCAACTACTCCTCTGTTATTTGTGCAGAAACTGATCAAGGGCCATCAGTGTTCTAATCTCCTTGTACAATTGCTCAGTACTACTTTCTATTTGCCCCAAGGCACTTAGGGGTTTTTAGGTACTTCCATATTCCCTTTCCTGTACTCCACAGCTAAATTTTCTCTACTGCTGCTAGGCTAAGATTTCTTAACATGTAATATTAGAAAACTGCCATTGTTCTGCATAGCTCCCTTCTAAACTATGGAGAATCACACTTTTTCAGCACAGCAGCCTAGTAATGAAAATCATTTGCAGTGACTTTTTAAATGTTTCCCCAAATCATGCTCTTTTATTTGGATAAGTCATTTTGGTTACATAAGTGGCTCAGAAATGTGACATTATTTAGTTGCAGAGGGGTTTATTTTTTAACAGTGCAGCAATTACATCCTAAAATAACTATTATTCAATGCATTCTGCCAGCCTTGGGAGACTAAGCAGATGTCAGATATTCTAAAATATCTGACTTTAGGTGAGTTTGGGATGTTACTGTGAAAGAGGCATTTTGAGATGTTATATAGGAGAATGCCAGTGAGCTGTGCACTTACATAATGATGGTAACGGCTCTCAGAGGGGCAATTTCAAGCAGAATTGTCAGGTCCTGAAATAATACTACTTTAGAGCTAGATGAGGAAATTTAGAGCTCATTTCTCTATTCATTTTTTTAATAAGGTGAGGAAACGAAGTGATCCCAATAATTAGAGGACCTGCCTGAGATCAGACATCTAATTAAAGGCACATCCTAGGAAGATCTCTGGACTTTAAATTATCATTCCAGTAAATTGGCTTTACTACATATCTTCCCACACTCATTCCACATTTACTGCTTTGAGAGAGAAGCTTGACAGCATATTTTAATAGAAAATGTGTGGATTTTCATGACAGGACAATCTGAATTTGAAACTTTCCTATGCCCAAATATTCACTTGTGTACGTAGCATCCTCCAAAATGACTGGAGTGATTCTTTCTTGCATCATCATTTTTTCCCCATTCTACTGGACCATTCTCATAAGCATTCAAACATGCTGTCATCCAAAAGGAAAATCATTTTTTTACTCGATGTCTCTCTTCAGGTACTTCCTCACTTCTTATACCCCAGTCATGAGAAAATCACTAAAACAGCACAGAAGAGTTGCTATACTATCTCCAACTATTTTCTTCCCATTCTCCTTTGCACTTACTTTAGTCAGGTTCTCTATCCATCACTCCAACAACACAGCTCTCGTCAAGGTCACCATATCGGTTAACTATGTAACAAGCACGTAATGTCTCTGGCATCTGTCCATCAAAAGCAGTGCACCTAGGAGTCAGTTGATAAAAGACACGTGCTAGGATGGACAGCCCTAAGCTGCAGAATGGGTCTGTCTCAAGGGGCCTCGTCCTCCTTGGACTAACAGGCTAAGCAGACCACATCCTGCTGTTACTGATATAGAAGGGCAAGACAAAGGCAAATATGCTTATCTCTTAGGAAACTAGTGCACTGGAACTCCCTTCTGTGTTTTATCAGCCAAAACAATGTTGAATCCAAGGTCAGGGACATTTTGGGCAGAACTGAAGAGTCATTAATAGCTCTGTAGCACTAAATCAAATGGCCAAATCTAAGTGTTCATCTGTTGTGAATATTCAACAACATGTGACACAGTTAACACCACTTCTACCCTGAAACTGTTTTTCCCTTGGCTTTTAATTTACCCCATACTCTTAGTATTCCCTCTCCCCTCTCGCTCCTGTTCCTTCTATACTTGTTGGTTCTTCCTCATCATGTTTACATTGGTTTACCCCAGGGACTAAGCTGGGGAGATTTTTTTCCTTGCTTTTTATACCAATTGTTGTTGACTGCATCCATGGGCATGGCTTAAACACCATCTATAATACTTAACATTGAACTGTACATTTTTAAGTGGTTAAGATACTAAATTTTATGTTATGTATTTTTCACCACAGTGAAAAAAATAAATAAAAACAAATAAACAAAAACCTATCTACAGATGGATAAATCACAAGTCTGTATCTTTATGTTTTTTATTTAAATTTTAGTTAGTGAACATACAGTACAATACTGGTTTCTGGAGTAGAATTCAGTGATTTGTCACTTACATATAATACTCAGTGCTCATCACAAGTGCCCTCTTTAATCCCCATCAAACATCTAGCCCATCCCTCACCCACCTCTGTCAATCAACCCTCAGTTTGTTCTCTATCATTAAGAGTCCTTTATGGTCGGTTTCCCTCTTGCCTTTTTTTCCTTTCCCCCTCCCTTATGTCCACCTGTTTTCTTTCTTAAATTCTACATGAATTTAAGAAGATCATATGGTATTTGTCTTTCTTGGATTTATTTTGCTTAGCATAATATACTCTAGCTGTATCCATTTTGTTGCAAATGGCAAGATTTCATTCATTTTGATGGCTGAGTAATATTCCATTGTGTGTGTGTGTGTGTGTGTGTGTGTGTATAACACACGTATACATATGTCTTTTATTTTTTTTTAAGATTTTATTTATTTATTTGACAGAGAGAAACACAGCTAGAGAGGGAACACAAGCAGGGGGAGTGAGAGAGGGAGAAGCAGGCTTCCCGCTGAGCAGGCAGCCCGACGTGGGGCTCGATCCCGGGTCTCCGGAATCATGACCTGAGCCAAAGGCAGTCGCCCAACCAACTGAGCCACCCAGGCACCCCAGGTCTTTGGTTTTTTGCTCTGAGTGAGAAGATAGTGAGGTGGAAAACTTCTGGGCCCCAGCCCTGCCCTATATGCTGTTTCCCACTGCTCCCTGCTGAGACAGAAAAAGACCAAATGGCTGTCCTGTTTTGGTTAAGAAAAAAAAAACAATAAATTCCCTGGGATGATTTAGCACTCTCATCTGGCCCTTCCATGTAGATTATAACCACCCCTCCATGAAGAGGGCCAATCGGCCATGAGAGACTGCAAGAAAAGTCCTGTTACCATCCCCCATCACCTGTACCCATAAAAACTCACCCCTAATCCTCCTGGGTGCTCATTTTTGGGGGAATGATCCCGCAGAGCCCACCGGCATAATAAAGCTATGTTCTCCCTGATTTCCGTGTGCCGCTTGAGTTTCCTCGGTCGCCTCAGATTTTTCCGCAACAGTAGCTCTCAGAGGTTATGAACAAACTTAATTACAGCTTTAAAAGATACCTCTTATTGGAAAAAAGTTTAAAAAGATACCTCTGGCTGCAGTGTTGAAAAAAGAATGCAGGGAACTACAGGTGAAAGCCAAGAGACAAGTGAAGACAGAGGTAACTGGATGTCGGACAGACTGAAGAGATGTAGCACAGGACTTGGGGTGAAATTTTAGTGGGTCACTTGTAGATTGGGTCTTTTTATGATTACATTTTCTCATCATTTATTGGTCATATATAGGATGTGACCAGGGTGTGTGGTGTGTGTGTGTGTGTGTGTGTTTCAAAATGACTGAGCGCTTTGGTTCTAATGACAGTTTAACTTCAGTTAGGCTTTTTAGATAATTTATCTTCTGCAACTGAAATTAATCTCATCTGTTGCTAATATCCATATTTCTTTGCTCATTTTATTATTATTTTTAAAAGATGTATGCCGGGGGCCAGCCCCAGCAACAGTTAGGGTCCGAGAGTGAGGAAGGAGTCGGCGAAAATGAGGAGACCAAACTTCATGTAGGACTCTCCTGGAAACACTGTTCTCAGGACTCTTTATTTATAGAGAGTCACATGTTTTTTCAGGTGGAAACTATATGAGCAAAGAGTTTCTTTGAGTGACAGATCATCAATCTTGAATGACAATAGTAACAATAGTGTTTTTCGAGGGTCTTTGTAAAAACAGGACATATCTTGAGTGACAATGGTGTTTTTTGGGGGTCTTTGCAAAAACAAGACGGGCCTTGTGCCCTTGAGGGTCTCACACAACAAAACGGGATGTGCCTATTTCTTTGAAGGGTCCATACAATAAAGCAGGATGTGCCAATTATATCCTAACCTATAGACTGATCGATCACAGGCAGGCATGTCCTGAGCAATAGATGGTTCCTGCAAATCCTTATCTTATTAGAACGTTTTACTTCCCCCCAGCATAGGGAAGTGAGTGAATGGTCACACAAACAGGAGGTTGCAATATCTAAGTTATTTATGTTAGTAAAGGTCTTACTAAGTTTTAAAGTAAGTATGTTGTGCCCCCACAATCCTGCAATTATTAATCTTTATAAGGATTGGCATAAGAGGATTCAAAACTAAGAGCAAGAGAAAGCATTAACTTGATTATAAGTGAAGTTAGAGGAAATAGTGTCAAAGAAATTATAATAGTTGAACAGACAAGGAATAATGGAAACAAATATCTTCTGGT
>PITA01002383.1:0-25363 GCA_004023965.1 Spilogale gracilis | reverse complement strand
TGATGACCACAACTTTGCAGAGCTCCCTCACTTTGAGGGAGGATCATGGGCTCCGTGCCTTGCAGAGGGAGCCCATATGAGTGATCAGGCTGCAGGTCTGCGGCAGATGTATTTATTTGAGTGGAGAAGAGAGGAGCAGAGGGAGAGGGACAAGCAGATTCTGAACCGAACTAAGCAAGGAGCCCAACCCTGGATCCATTTCACAATGCAGAGATCATGACCTGGGATGATCAAGAGTCATATTCTCAACCACCTGAGCCACCCAGGCACCCATCTTTACTCATTTTAAACATTTTTTGTAATCCAGAAAAACTGTGAATGGTTCAAATGACTTTACACATTTAGGTATGTATTACTGATTAACATTATTGATCCATTAAGTCACATTTAGGTATGTTTACGATTTCTAATAAAATACACTTCATGAAATGGACTCTATTTCTAACTAAGATTTTTAATAGGAATCGCTCTTAATGTTATTTTCCAGCAAGTTTTCAAATATTTGTATAGTTTATTTTTGCCTTTAATGTATTTCTCAGAAGAATTAATTATTATTTTTTAAATTATGAAATTTCTTTCACTTCTTGGGATAATATCTACTAGGTCATGAATAATTATTCTTTTTAAGAACCTGCTACATTTGTCAATATTATATTTCAGGTATATTTTAGTTGTGTGCATATATATTTATACATATATATATACACACACATATATATGTGTTTATTTATTTCAGGGAGTTATATACATAGTCTCAGGTGAAACTAATCATTTTCTTTCTGTGAGTGTTTTCTCTATCCAGTTTCACTCTCAGGGCTAATCTGAAAACCACAATGAATTGACAAGGTCTACAAATATTTCTATGTTGTTAAGCCATAGGCTTTGAAAGTTTTCCTTTATATTTTGTATCTTTGTCAGATCTTTGTTAGATAGGAGATCAGTGCGATGGTGACGTGGGTGCCCAGCTTTCTGTGATGAACCTGATTCTCCAAACATGGTTTTGTATATAATGCTTTAAATATTATTATAATTTATTAATAAATATGTTATAATTTATTATAAAATAATAAATATTATTTATTATAATATTTCCATTACATATTCTACTTTATATTATTCTAATATAACATTGTCTTTGAAGTCAAATGGATAATGAGGTTTTCAGTCAAAGGGGTACAAGATGAACAACTCGAAAATGCGCCACTTTGGCACAAAGATTATTCCCAGTTAAATGAATGCTCTGCCTCCCCCTTAATTGCCTAAATTTACATTGGAAAGGAGAGCCCAGCAACAGGAAGAGAAGTATTAACAGAGGCCTCCCTTAGGAGGGAACTCATCTACATAATAGAACCATCTTGTTTTTCCACACAGCTCCTTTCAACCTTCTTGCTAATGAGTTTTCTCCCTTTGGGTCCTCAGACCCTACCTGTCTTCATAGCTCATGTGAGCTTCCCTTGCCTGTCTTTGGAATTTCATGTTTGTGTATACTCCCCTTCCCATTCTTAGGCCTAATAAATTTCGATTTTCTGTTAATCTGTCTCATGTCAATTTGATTCTTACCCAGCAAGAGGGACCACAAGGTAGAGGAAGGTCTTCCTTCTTGACACATTTTATTTTATTTTATTTTATTTTATTTTATTTTTATTTGTTTTTTAAAGATTTGTTTGAGGAAGAGAGGGCAAATGTTTTATTGTATAGAATTCAGTAAATGTGGCCCATGTGGGCTTTTTCTATTCCAAATAATTTTTTATTTTCTTTGTGTAGGCGCCTATAATGTATTGGCTTTTGGAAGTGTTCCAGAACAACTGGACAACAATATATTTTCTGTTCCTTGGATACAATTTTTTCTATACAATTTATTTGACTAAGCTTATTAATTCTCTTGTCTAAATTTTCTATTTTATTTTATCTACTTGATCTGTCAATTTCTAGGAGAAAACATATTAAGAATTCCTTCTATGATTGTGGAGTCACCCATTTTTCAGTACTCTTTAGAAAATATTTTACTTTATACTTTGATATTACCTTATTGAGTGATTAATTACACTGAACCATTATATATATTCTTATGGGCCACACCATTTGATGACACAAAATACCCCCAGTTACTCCACTGAATGATTTTTTAAACTTAAAATTCCACTTTGCTTGATTATACCACTAATAACCTTATTATGCTGTTACCTTAAAAATCTGGATTGTCTTACCTTATGGTTAGCCTTAAAATGTTATTATAGATATTTTTATCTCAAAAATTTAGAAATTTCTGTTACTGATTTAGTCTAATTTCTGTCATAATATTTAGTATCCATTTGTGATTTGAATTTTACCTTTTCCCCCCTTATTTTCCTCTTTTTTAGCATGAGTTATCAAGATTTTCGTTATTATTCCTCTTCTGTTTTTAAATTTTTCTCTAGTTCCTTAGAAATTAGACTTATTTTGATTTTTGCCAATTGCTATGAAATTTTAAGACAGTGAAGTAAATTTTGTAGGTCTATCAATGTCAACAATTAAGACAGTATCTGTGTCAGAGACTGCTAATCATCCTCAAATATCTTTTCCTAAACAAATATCTTTATTTTAAAAAATAAAACCTCTTAGTTTCAGCTGGGCATGTTGCCGCCTACCCTGGTAGCATACATTCCATCCTTCCTTACAAGTAGTTGTGGTCATATGACTGAGTTCTGGAGAAACTTGTTTGTGTGTTATGTGAGAAAATGCTGTTTCACTTCCTGTTGAAAGACAAAAATACTTGCCCTAGATATCCATAGGCGGGATGAGATGATTTGGAAAATATATATATAAATTTTACAGAGGGGTAATTACTATATGTATATAAATCTCCCAGGCTGTGTATGAAATATGGTTATACAAGTTAAAATTATAAAAACTTAAGAAAAAAAAGATAATATATTAGGTTAGACTACATCTAACTTTTAATAGTTCATTCCTTTAACCTTGAGAAATGGACAATTTCAATGTCATATAGTTCCATCTAATAAGAAAACAAAGTTTATGGTATGGGGTGTAAGAAAGTATAATAACTTCACCATTTTCCACAGAGGCAAGTAAAACCTAAAATTTTAATCTGACACATCAAGAACTAGATTATTATTGCTTTAAGATATATAATATAGAGTTCATAATATTAGATATAATAGAAAAATAATTATCAGGAAGTAGAGACAGAAAGAATTAAAGCCTGTTAATATTCTCATCTTTTATGGTGGAAAGGTCAATTAAAGTTTTAATAATTGCATATTAGTCAGTGATTTTAAGATGCATCATTATGGTATGTACGATTTTACTTTTATTTCAGTCATTAATGTCCTTTTTTTTTTTTAAAGATTTTATTTATTTGACAGAGAGAAACACAGCGAGAGAGGGAACACAAGCAAGGGGAGTGAGAGAGGGAGAAGCAGGCTTCCTGTCGAGCAGGGAGCCCAACGTGGGACTCGATCCCAGGTCTCCGGGATCATGACCTGAGCCGAAGGCAGTCGCTTAACCAACTGAGCCATCCAGGCACCCCATTAATGTCCTTTTTTCATATTTAATATCCTCTGTGCCTTTAAGAGCACTGATGATGCTGCATTTCTTAAAAAATAAATAAATAAATAGAAGTGTAAAAGCCATCAGAGATAGACCCTTAACCTCTCTGTGTGATTATTTAGAGCTAGCTTACTTTGGATTTTCATTCTGAAATGCAAATACATCTGATTCACCATCACCATCCTTTCAGTAATTCAGATTACGCATTTTTAAAGTTATAGAGTCAAACAATGGGATGATAGAAATTGATTGCCAGCCTTCTGAATTATGAATAGAAAAACAGAATCATATAAAAATAAGTTTAGCAAAAATAAAAGGGAAAAAATTAAAAGCAGGTAAAATTATATAGATAAAAGAAGAGAGTAAAATCAAATCTTTTTGTCACATCAATAACATAGAAGAAAAGTTAACCTATTAAAAAAGATTCTGAAATGCCCCAGATTCTGAGACCCGCCCCCCAAAGACGACCACCAGAGTCCAGAGCCAAAGCCAAAGGGCAAGGGTCGTTTATTGTGAGTTCGAACCCGGACCTCCGCACACTCTTTACCGGTGACGCTAAGAGGCCCAGTGCAGCAGATTTTACAGCTTTTTATAGATAGGCACAAATAAATTCGGGACTTTTCGCGGTAGTTGGACTCTTATTGGTTAACATTCAAATTTGAACACCAGCATGATCTGGTTGGTTCCCGTGCTTATTAACCGAAACCACAGAGGGGCACTTCCTCTTGCAACACTCAGCATGAAAGGGGGAAGGGTGAGTCTTTCACCATAGCCACATTCCTGGGTCAACTGGTCGGGTAGGGAGCTCCGGGTTTGGTTACCTAGCCACATTCCTGAAGTCATTAGCCACATTCCTAGAGCCTAATGGCCATATTCCTGGAGCCTAATGGCCATATTCCTGGAGCCTAATGGCCATTATCTCTCGTTCCCAGAGGGCACGGAGAGAGAGGCCTTGTGATTTCAGGGTGGCCATAGGAGGGCTGCTAGTGGTTTTTTTTCCCACTTTTTAGGGTCTAGCAAGTGAGTGTACAGAATCCAGGTGGCTATTAGAGATATAAGGCATAACGGTCCTAATTTTATTTTTCATGCTTCTCAGATTCTATAATATAAAAACCCATAGCCAAACAATGTGACATATAACAAAGATTCATCTAAAATAAAGTTACAGAAAACAAATAAAAGTAAAATGACTATAAAGGACCTAGCAGCCATATTTTGAAAATAAAAGAGTTGTCATATTAATATGGAAGATTTAATTAAGGGCAAAATGTTTAAAAAACTGATGTGCTGCTTTATAATAAAATGCATAATTCACCCTAAAGATATTTTTATACATTTTAATTTATGAAAAATAAACAAATTTCTCAAAACCTGAAATGCAGGAGAAACTAAAAGAACACCATATTAAAAGGCTTTAAGTAGGGGCACCTGGGTGGCTCAGTCGTTAAGCGTCTGCCTTCGGCTCAGGTCATGATCCCAGAGACCCCGGGATCGAGCCCCGCATCGGGCTCCCTGCCTGGTGGGAAGCCTGCTTTTTCCCTGTCTCACTCCCCCTGCTCCTGTTCCCTCTCTCGCTGTGGTTCTCTCTGTCAAATAAATAAATAAAATCTTTAAAAAAAAAAAAAAAAGGCTTTAAGTACTCCCTGGCTGCTCATAACAGGAAAAAATGGAAACTAATGAAAAAAAATGCAAATAAATAATACCAACATTTTAAAATTAAGAGACATGCAAATGGACTAACAAGTATATGAAAAGATGCTCAACATCACTAATAATCAGGGAAATGTAAATCAAAACTGCAATGAGATATTCCCTTATACCTGTTATGATGGTCATTATCAAAACAAGAGTTGGCAAGGACACGGAGAAGGGAATCCTTGGACACTGTTGGTGGGAATGAAGTTGGTTCAGCTATTACAGAAAAGAGTTTGGAGGTTCCTCAAAAAATGAAAATTGGAACTATCATATGATCCAGCAATCCTACTTTGAAAGGTGTAGTATATATCTAAAGGAAATAAAATCACTATCTGCAGTAATACCTACACTCCCATGGTCATTCCAGCCTTATTCACAATAGCAAAAATATAAAGGCTTAAGGATCCACTGACAGTTGATTCGATAAAGAAAATGTGATAGCTATAAATGTGATAAAATGAAATCCTGCCATTTGCAACAACATGGATGAGCCTTGAGGACATTATGCTAAGTGAAGTAAGCCAGACATGGAAAGACAAACACTGCATGATCTCACTTATATATGAAATATAAAAACATCAAATTCATTGGAACAGAACGGAATGGTTATTGCAAGGGGCAAGGGGTGGGGAAAATGAGAAGATGTTGGTGAAAGGATACAGAGTTTCAGTTATACAGAATGAATAACCTCTGGAGATCTAAGGTATAACATGGTGACTACAGTTAATATGCTATGCTGTATATTTGAAATGTCCTAAGAGACTAGATCTTAAGTGTTCTCATAAGACACACACACAAAATGATAACTATGTGAGGTGAATGAAATTAGCTTGACTGTGGTAACTGTTTCATAGTGTATACATATATCAAAACATCACATTGTATAATTTAAACATGCACATACATATATATCTGTCAATTATACCTCAACCTGGTAAAAATAAAAAATAAAAATAATAATGTTGTGTGACAAAGATGTATGTTGCCACTTTTGTCAGCTTATCAGAACTCTTCCATTATGATACCGGGATTGACTTGACAGATGTTGATCATGTAAGACAAAGTATCACAGATGTATTTAATGACACAAAACTCAGAGTGGGTCCAAACACCAGAATAAAATGTGTCTCCAGCCTTCAAGTGGGAAGTTTTCCAATGTGGTTGAGAGTCAAGAATAGAGTCTCAGCTTAGGAAACCACAATTCAAATATCTCACTTAGCATATAATTTATTTAAAGTACAAATGACCTATTTTATGTTTGAAATATGATTTGGTTTATACAGTATATAGTTTTTTTTTCTATGTTATCAAATAACATATAAAGTTAGAGGTCTTTCTATCTTGGAAGAATTTAATGTTGATTTTGAACATATAACATTGGAGAAGAAGAGTGAATGTCGTTGAGTTCTGAGAAGGTTGGGAATCCATGCATGTATGTTTAGCAGGGGAAAGAGGAATGGTTATGTGTTTTACAGTGATACATCATTTCGATGCTTGTAAATGTATACATGTTAGTGGCAAGGAAAGTTCTGATAAATATGCTGGGTGGGGAAAGTATAAGCAATGCAGAGAAGCCACCACTGTGGAGAAAGAAGAGAAAATAAACTATTAATCCAAAAACACTCACTTTGGATTAGATACTCTTCTTCTCTATTCACCCCAAACCCACCAAATTTTAGTGCTGACTCTGTCCAAGAATGACTGGAGTGAGGAGAAAGAAGAATACCAAAGGCAAGGAATAGCAATACTACTGTAATACTATTATTTTGACATGCAGACAGTATGAAATACTGACTGATAAATGGGAGTTCAGAAGCTATGGATTATTATGCTAACTAAACTCTATGGGGACACCTGATAAAGTGATACCAATAAAACTGATATGCCTGGAAAGAGATAATATATAGCCAATTTTAGAGCTACAACTCTGTATCAATTATGCATTTTTCTATGTATACAATGACTTTTCCTCTCTGCAGTTTTGGTCGTTGAATACTATGAGGTTCAGGTTGAGTTTTCCTTAATAGGGTGTATATTATTGCTGTCATATCTGGAAAAACCCACCAATATTAATCTTTAGTGATTCTACTTACGCAGAAAAGAAAAAGCCAATTATCAGAAAAACATCTTTGTACTTTTTTTCTTCCTTTTACTTTGAGTAGTAATTGACAGTGAGCCACCAATTTCTATGGATTTGTTCATGTACTCATTCATGAACTCTGTGTCATGGGTGATAAGAGCTGAAACAACATTCATGAAAAGATATAAACAGCCCTTTCTCTCTCAGACTTCTAGAAGAATCAAATTGGTAATTACAGTGGCATCATTACTGCTCTCTAAAAATTTGTGATTGCTTTGGGATAACAAAGAATGCACACCTAATCCCAAAATAGAAAATCAAAAAAGACCCCAAGGGAGACAAAAAAGATCTACTCTGTGTCAAGAGATAAACTGAAATATGATTCAAAGAGTCTGTCCACCAGGTTGGAGAAAAAAAATGTAACCAATCCAATTAAAACTGGCATTTCTAAAAAATAAAAAATAACATAAAACAAGCATTTCTTTAACTTTTCAAGGCAATACGTAGTCAAGTTACCTTGACTGCAATAATGGTTTCTCAAATATATACAAAATATATACACATGTCTAATGTCACTAAACTATATCCACTAAGCATGTGCAAATTTTTGAATATCATTCTTCAATAAAGTTGTTAAAATTAGCATTTTAATCTCTAAGGAGATTATGAACACAGACAGACATGATAGCAGAATTAGTAGGCTTTGTGGCATATTAATATTGGAAGTTAACATATTTTTTCATATCACATATCAAGTAGTAAGTTAAAATTATGATAGTCAGGGACACCTGGATGGTTCAGTCATTAAGCGTCTGCCTTCAGCTCAGGTCCTGATCCCAGGTTCTGGAATCAAACCCTGCATCAGGCTCCCTGCTCTGGGGGAAACCTGCTTCTGCCTCTCCCACTCCCCCTGCTTGTGTTTCCTCTCTAGTTGTGTTTCTCTCTATCAAATAAATAAATAAAATTGTTTTTTTAATTTTATTTGACAGAGAGATCACAAGTAGGCAGAGAGGCAGGCAGAGAGAGAGAGGAGGAAGCAGGCTCCCTGCTGAGCAGAGAGCCCAGCGCAGGCCTTGATTCCAGGATCCTGAGATCATGGCCTGAATTTTGAAGGCAGAGGCTTTATGCCACTTAATAGCTTAAAATCAGCTATGGAGGGCATATGCCATAAATCAGAATTTAGAGAACTGCTTTCTGTTCCTTAGTTGGACAATGTTCTTTCTTTTCTAGTTCTTTCTTTTTTAATACACTAGTTCCTCTTCCAGGAACACTCTTTCTCCTTGCATCCACATTTGTTCATGAAATTGTTTGGTCTTATATAGAGAAGTCAAGTCTATGGACCCCTTCTCAGATAATGTTTTTATAACCATAAAGTCAAGTACATAGGATTTCAAGGGAAGCTGGTTATATTGAAATATAATTATCAACATATTAAAAATATGTTACATAATCTTGTCTTCCACTAAGTTATCAAGTAAGATCCTGAGGCAGATTTAATAACTATCATCGTTTTTTTTAAAGATTTCATTTGGGGTGCCTGGGTGGCTCAGTGGGTTAAAGCCTCTGCCTCTGCTCAGCAGGGAGCCTGCTTCCTCCTCCCTCTCTCTGCCTGCATGTCTGCCTACTTGTGATCTCTTTATGTCAAATAAATAAATAAAATCTTTAAAAAAGATTATATATATAATTTTATTATAAATATGTTTTATATATTTATTATATATATTTCATATATGAATATAATTTTATTTTTATAGACACACATTTTATATATATACAAACATTTATACACACACACACTATATATATGTAGATAGATAGATATAGATATAGATATATATATCTATTTTGAAAAACCAACACTACATATCCAATTACTATTAGGGCTATGAGAGTTTTTAATGTTATTTATCTTGTTTCCTTTCAGAGTTAAAAATCATATAATTCAATGAAATCAATATTCCATGAACAAGAAAATGAATTTATTTCATGCAATAAGGAGAAACTAGCATGATGGCAAATTTGGTGTTTTAGGTAAAGTTTTACGCTGGACCTAAATTCCAGGATTAATTTTATGACAAATTATATCTTTTTTCATAACAAATTATATCCTGATAAAAGTAACAATGTGTACATTTTACAGTGGTTTTAAAAAAGAAAGAACCTTGTTTATAGAAACATAAAATAAAGTGTATCTTTGATCAGTTGTATCAATAGAATCACTGGAACAACAGATATTATGTTTACAGTAAATATTACTAGGATAAGGGTATTTGAATCTTTTTATTCCCTAGACCTCACTTTTCAACTGAGAAAACTAAAGTTTAAAAGTATTAAATAACTTACTCCAAATGACACATTTGATATTAAAGCCTCCCTTGATTTACTCCTAAACCATGTTATTTTCCACCAGGACTCCATTAACTCTCAATAAAACAACAGTTTCAAGTTCTTCATTTTTGGTAAGATGAAGAGCAGTTGCTAGCCAGCAGTATTTTAGCAAGTATTAAGTATCTAGCATATAATCAAGGCACTATTGTATGAACTGTAATGTGCAAGCATATATACTTAAATAAAATTTAATTTGTGTTTATTTTGATAAACACTAACAAGATTAATGCATGTGAATAAATGTGTGACTATAAGAACTTATATATCAATATATACTACTCAAAATCTACTATTTCTAATGTTTACTATTTCTGCCCAAGTAAAATACACTGAAAATATATACATTTTCCTCTTTGTAAATAAATGGGTAACATACTTCTTTCACTGCTCCCAAAGATGGCATCATGTTGTCAGAAACTACACGTGTAAGGGTGCCGGGGTGGCTCAGTTGGTTAAGCCACCGGCTTTTGGTTTTGTCTCAGGTCATGATCTCAGGGTCATGGGATCCAGCCCCATGTTGGGCTCTGTGCTCAGCATAGAGTCTGCTTGAGATTCTCTCTCTCCCTCCCTCTGTCCTTCCCCCTGCTCATGGTCTCTCTCTAAAATAAATAAATAAAATCTTAAAAAAAAGAAACTGTATATAATTATACACACACGTATATATGTATGTATAGATTTCTGTATTTATCATTGCCAAATTGTGTTTTGCTGAAACACCTATAAGTATTAACTTATACAAATATTCATAACCATATGATATTTTTGTCTTGAAACAAAGAATTTCATTCATGTAGACATTTCAACTTTAATAAAGAAAGAGAAGTTAAATTATACTTCACAAGTAGGAATCATAGTGACATTATCCAAAAATTATACTTGTCTTATATTCTGGCATATTACTTTGTGGTAAAGCATTAAGTAGTTAAGTGAATTTGACAGAACTAGGCGCTTTCGATACTATTCTGCTCACAAGAGCAATGATTTCAGTTAATGACAAATATCACTGACAATATCCCTGATTAATTGATTTCCATAATTCAAATTCTTCGAGGGCAATGGAGAATGCATATTGTGAGCATGATTATGTACTATATTACTTACTTTTCAGTAAATGATGCATGCTCCATACACTGGTTCTGAAATTGTGAACTATCAATTTCAAGGGATCTACATTTTAAATTAATTTTAGGACAGAAAAGCATTAATTTGTAATGGCATATAATAAATGTATAGATAATATTGTAATAACATTGCATGGTGATGGATGGATGGTGACTACACTTCTTGTGCTGAGCACTGTACAATGTATAGTATTGCCAATTCACTGTTGTACACCTGGAACTAACATACCAGTATATGCCAAATATACTTTAATTTAAAAAATTTAAAAATAGGGGCACCCTGGTGGCTCAGAGGGTTAAGCCTCTGCCTTCCGCTCAGGTCATGATCTCAGGGTCCTGGGATCGAGGCCCACATCAGGCTCTCTGCTCAGCAGGGAGCCTGCTTCCCCTTCTTTATCTGCCTGCCTGTCTCCCTATTTGTGATCTCTCTCTGTCAAATAAATAAATAAAATCTTTAAAAAAATTAAAAATAATATGAACCTTTTCAAAGCAATTTAATTAACACAGTTTCAGCATTTTTTTCAAGTTTGTATTTTTTATTTATTTGCTTTTCTTTTCCAGAGAGGAGATAACTGGTTAAAAGCCACATGATTTTGCTGTACAATCCTTTATTTATTTATATATATATTTATTTATTTACTTAATCGCTTATTTGAGAAAGAGCAAAAGGATGGGGCAGAGGGAGAGGGAGAGGCAATAACATGTATCTTGACTAGTACTTTGGGATGAGATTTCAAATATTTAGGAAAGAGATAGTGAATGGGGCATTACAATACTTTTTAGTACGGTAAACAATTTAAAATAATTCCCAGGCTTATAAACATAATTCAGAAACATAAGGCCAAGGTATTCTCTTTTTTAAATAACCAAGACTTATTTTTTTTTTTTAAGATTTTATTTATTTATTTGACAGAGAGAGAGAGATCACAAGTAGGCAGAGAGGCAGGCAGAGAGAGGAGGAAGCAGGCTCCCTGCCGAGCAGAGAGCCCGATGTGGGCCTCGATTCCAGGACCCTGAGATCACGACCCGAGCCGAAGGCAGAGGCTTTAACCCACTGAGCCACCCAGGCACCCAAGACCTATGTTTAATCTTTATTAGAGACAGTGAAAACAGGTTTCAAGAAGAGCCCGTCTCCAAATTTCATTGCATAGTTTAATAAGACATAATACAGTTTTGAAGCAGTGATGAGAGAGGAACAATTGTTCATTTCTAAGTTTCCTTTATTATCCCTTGAATTTTCTAGATCTGTGCTTCCCATTTTGGTAGCTACTAGCCACATGGCTATTGAGTTTTTGAAATATGGTTAGATCAAATTGAGATGTGTGTTGTAAACATAAAATAGATACTAGATTTGAAAGACCTAATATGAATAAAAGCAAAATATTCCCTTAATATTTTATGTAGATTTCATATTACAATAATATTTTGGATAAATTGAGCAAAATAAATTTATGATGATTAATTTCACTTCTTTTTTCTTTTTTAAATGTGGCTAGAAAATTTAAAATCACATTGTGGCTAGCTAGCATTTACACCTGTATCATATCTCTGTTGAATAGTGCTGCTCTAGATAGTCCTTCTACATTACTCCAGATATTATCATATGTTATCTGTAGAAATTGACACTGTATATCTATGTATGTCACTTGATGAAAGGCTCAGAGTTTTCTGGCGTGGCAGGAGAACTGCAATTACCCTGAGCATAGATTATATCAATAAAAACATTGATTTTCAGCATGGAGAATGTTGCCATCCAAAACCATCAAGTCAAGGAAACATCATGAATGCAGATATAAACATCATCTGATGTCTCTGTACCTATACACAACTCACTTCTCAAGCTCCAATTTCCCGACTCAGGGCTTCGTTTATTTATTCACCCACTTATCCATCTATTTATCCATTTGTTCAATCACTTATTCATTCTTTTCAGCAAAAATATACCTAGCCTATGCTAAACATAATGTAAGGTTGTAGCCATACAATGTATGAGACACTGCCCCTTTCATCAAGGAGGGCCTAGCACAGTAGCAGAAACTCACATAAATGAAGATAATAACATATAAAAACAATGATGAGAAATGCTTGGCAAATATTAGAAACTCTCCAATAAAAATCCTCATCAGTGTGTCCCGCTCATAAGACCATCTTGGCTTATTCAAAACAAATTCATCATCTCTATACCTCAATTCATCAAAGAAAATGCTCCTCCTAATACTTTCATTTCTCTAGTCAACCTGAAATTCACATTCAACATCACATTCTCCCAACATATTCAACCCTACTCTTGGTGTATCACACTCGTCCCACTTTCTCCCCTTGGTTTCCAGGACACCATAATTTCCTGATCTTCCTCTTTTCTCACTAGCTACAAGTTAACATCTCCTTTCCTGATTTCTTTTATTAACCTTAAGCTCTCAACATTGGAGTATTCTAGGTATCCATTCTCAATCCCATCCTCTCCTCTGTATACACCCACTCTCTTGTTGATCTTCCCTAGTTAAATGGTTTCCACATTCATCTTTATGACTGATTCCCAGACTTATATTTTTAGTCTCAACTTCTTCCCTGAAATCCAGGAACATATATCCAAATGGCAAAGGGATAGCTAATAAATATCTCAATAAACATCTCAAAACTTACATGCCCCTAACTAAAAAATTCTGTATCTCATTTATCTGCAACTTCCTTTACTCACAGATTTCTCCTTTGCTCATGCCAATTCCTTCCTTTTACTTACTCAGGTCAATAATTTTTTTAAAACAATTTTATTTATTTATTTGAGAAAGAACACCAGTGAGGGGAGGGGCACAGGGAGAGGGACAAGCAGACTCCTGCTGAACAGGGAGCCTGATGTGGGACTCGATCCCAGGACCCTGAGATCCTGACCTGAGCCAGAGGCAGAGGCTTAACCCACTGAGCCACCCAGGTGCAACAGGCCAATAATTTCTGAGTCATGATCAACTCCTCTATATCCGTTACAACTCCCATCCAATAAATCAGAATATTCTGTCACTCTACCTCCAAATATGTCCAGTATGCACCATTTCTCACTGTTTCCACTGATATTATTTCATTATTTCAGGCCACCATCCTCTCTTGCCTGGATCATTACAAGAGTTTCCTAATTCATCTCCCTGCTTCCATCCTTAACTCCTGCAGGTCAGTTACACTGCAAAAGCTGGAATAATCTATTATAATTAAATCAGATCAAGTCATTTATTTTCCCTAAAAGTTCAACTTCCCATTTCACACAGTGTTAAAGTTCAAACCTTAACATGACCAAACAGGACTCTTGATGATCTGGATACATTACCACCCCCTCCTGCCCCCGCCTGGTTATTTCTTACCACCCTGATCTCACTCATTGCACTCTAGCCATACTGACCTCATCATCTCACAAAAGGGCTAGGTACTCTGCTGCAAATTCCTCCAAATTCTGGATTAAAAAACTTCCTCATTTTCTATTTCCCACTTGGGAAGAAAAACTGAGTTATTATGCTGGCTTTTAAGGATCTCAGTTTCATCATTTTAGCTTTATGTTCTTAAAATCTCCAGATTGATCTACCCATTGTCCCTAGAGAACATCATGATCTTTCCCATTCCCATGTCCTAATAATCATGCTATTCTCCCACTGCATGTGCCTTACTCTCTGTTTGTTGCATACTATCCATTTGTCAATGCTCAACTGAATGTCTGTCTCCTTTTTCAGGATTTTTGTGATCAGAGCACAGGCTATTCTCTCACTTGTCCAAAGTCCAGAAATTATTAATATCCATACTTCTCATCAATTACTTATACTGCTTTTACTATTTATTGCCTTGATTCTGGATTACAAACTTAAGATCAAAAGTTAAATGACTCTAAAATCCCTATAGTAATAGGCATTTTATATTGACTTAGTCATTAAAGAGATTTCTATCATATTTTTTATTAGTTTAGTTCTTGATATTCTATATCTTCAGGAATTAATTCCCCATACAATAAAGCACACACAACAAAATATACTATATTTTTCATTTTTATGTCTAAACTTGGAACATAATTAAGAAAGTTGAACCAGAAGAGTTTATTCACTATTGCAAATAAATGGATTTATACCTAATTTTTTAAAAGAGTTTATTTATTTATTTGACAGAGAGACATCACAATTAGGCAGAGGGGCAGGCAGAGAGAGAGGAGGAGGAGGAAGCAGGCTTCCCGCCACTGAGCATAGAGCCCGATGCGGGCCTTGATCCCAGAACCCAGAGATAATGACTTGAGCTGAAGGCAGAGGCCCAATCACTTGAGCCACCTAGGCACCCAAATTTATACCTCAATAACAGAAATATTTAGGGCATTTTGACGGCTTGAAAAACTCTCTTAATAGCAATTAAAACTTGACATATTTTATGTGTCATAAGCACTTTATATTCATGTTTTTGTTATAACACTAACATCTCATATTCATTTTGGAAATGATGAGTCTGAGTCTGAGGAATATTATATAAGTTCTGCAAAGTGAAAGAGCTAATAAGGAGTATAGGAGAGGATTACACCAAAGCTGTCCTACAAAGACACAATCACACACAAACACATTCAGAATGAGGACTCATTAAAGTACAAAACATCCATATCTTCACTTTACAGATGAGGAATTTGAGACATAGGTTAAATGTCTTGCAAGCATCACGCAGGTACTAAGTGAAAAACTAAGATGAGAACAGGGAGTTAGTGCCTCCAATCTTGCTATATTTTATAGGCAGAGACCACTGTTTGAGTTAATGCTATTGGTAGCTTAATTAACATACTTGTATTTTTTTAATTCTTCAATGTTCAGTAGTAAAACCAACTCTTCAGATGTAGGTAAACATGCTAGAACAAGCTAGACACATTTTTTTAAGTGAGAAAAGAATCAAGGTGAGATAAAATTATATATAGAGAGAGCTATCGCAAACCACACGGCTGTAATTCCTGTGTTTCTAAAAACACAATGTCTTAGCTCTCCCAGGGAGTGCATCACCACCTTCTTCTCCTTCTCCTTCTTTTTTTTTTTTTTATTAACTAAGATGTTCCCTTTTCTTCTAATGCCTGTGTTAGAAACTCATTTGGCATTTGTAGGTATTCATAAGGGAATTCTAGTTACTTCCTACACATACCTGTTCTGATACAGCCAAAAACCATTTGGTGACATTATCAACTCATTAAAGTGAAAGATGTGACAGAAAAGAGCACATGCCACATGGAATAAATATAAAAGTGTCAAGCACTTAAATGGAATAAAAAATCCATCTGGCTGATTTGTCTTTGAAAAATGAGTTGTATATTAAATTCCTTCCTTAATACATGACAGCCAATTAATCTCAAAATGGGTAGAAGCATGTAGTATTCAATTTAATTAAAACTGAAGTGATTGAGAGTCTCCTATAAGTTACACATGTGCTAGATTTGAGAAAGATTGTATATAAGAATGATAGTCACTTCCCTCAAGAGTGCTTGTCTTCTAAAGGGAAGGGGAGTAGTTAGAGGGGCATTAGATAAAAAATGCTGCCAAAGAAATGCAAAATAAAATGAATAACTTCTGTATTACAGAATGAAAATCAATCACATTTAATTGAGAAGGAGTGAAAAAAGTTTCAAAAGATGCTTTAGGTGAGCCTTAAAGGAACAGACCAAAATATTTAGTACCTACTACTAGTATCTGCCTGGAGTATATTTTGTTTCACACGTTGTGAAAATAGGAATCTATTGCCTATAACATAAAATGTTACTATACTTATAAAATGGGGGCATGCAATGCAGAAGCAAAATTAATAGGTGCTGCAAATCCAGTATCAAATAAATCAGCGGAAGACTATCTCAGTTTAATAATCTCTCCATTAAATTAAAAATAATATGTTGGAATAAAATCATTCTTTTTGGAATAAAAGGCAATCTAATATTATCTATTCCACTGTTTTTGATTACAAGCTTATGAAACAGAAGCCATTCGGTGTTTTCAAATAAAGAGCACTATGGATACACAAAGACTATTTGCAAGGTATTTGCCAAACCCAGATAGTGAATATTTAAGAAAACTGACTTACCCCCAAATATATCAAACACTAAGGTACCAATCTGACCAATATTACATCTTTTAACATATATCTTCATTTATAAGACAACTCTTAATTCTCTGCACCAATCAATTCTGAGAGGGAGTGATTCCAAACCAGATCCTAGAGGACTACCTGGCTAAAAGATATACCATACAACTCATTGGAAATTTTCAATGCTGCTTAACAAAGTGGCCAAATATACTTAATTAACGACTCTAGTAAATGGAAATTTCAAAAACAAATTAAACTCCTTCCTTCTTGTGACTGTATTAGCACGATATGCCGCAATGATTATTCTTTTAAAGCAGATGGTGCATTTTCAGCAACAATTATTGAAGAGTAGATAGCTATATTTAAACAAATTCCACCACCTACTATCATGTTTCATTTGACAATCTGTTATTTTCAATTCTAAGATTCCCATCTTTTGTGAGCACAGAACTTCCTCAATGTCTTTTACAGACGTTCAAAGACTTAGAGTTGTATCAACTGAATCCCAAATTTCTAAGTATTGAGTTACTTCTTCTAAAACAAAACCAGAAATTCCTTCCATAACTCCTGCTATTGGAGAGAGAGGTTATGGGAGGAAAAGCACCAAAATTAAGATATGTTACTTAATGGACTATAATACATGTTCTTCAAATCCATCCCAGGTACCACATACAGTTGTACGCGAGTCTTTAACAATAGATTACATCATTTAAACAACTTGCTCCTATTTTCTGTGGGATACATTTTTAAATATTTTGATATTGTTTTATTCCTTTAAAGTAGTAAGTAAATGATACTTCTTGTGTGTGTGTGTGTGTGTGTGTGTGTGTGTGTGTATGTTTTCTTACTGTTGTGTTTATTTTATATTTATAACCTTATATCTTTTTGGAGAATAAGTTAAGGAAGACAGGCTTCCAACTTCCTATAACCTATCATCAGGATTCCAGTTAGCACTCTCTGTCTCTTCATATAATAATCCTAATTTATTGCCTACTTTCCCAAAGTTAATTCCATAATAACTGTAGTTAAAAGGGGGTGGGTATTTTGACCTAATATCAACATTTCTAAGTCACAAACCACAGAACTGGAGTTAAGTCATGGGCATAACATATTTAACTTTATTTTTTTTCTTTTTACTTTTTATTTTATTTTCTTTTGAGAGAAAAAGAGCTTGGGGGCAGGGAAGGGCAGAGGGAGAGAAAATCTTAAGCACGCTCCATGCTGAGCATGGAGCCTGATGTGGGATTCGATCTCACGACCTGACATCATGACCTGAGCTGAAGTCAGAAGTTGGACATTAACCAACTAAGCCACCCGGGTGCCCCTAGCATGTTTAACTTTAAATATTTTATTTATTTCTTTGACAGAGAGAGAGATCACAAGTAGGCAGAGAGGTAGGCGGAGAGAGAGAGGAGGAAGCAGGCTCCCTGTGAGCAGAGAGCCCAACGTGGGCCTTGATCCCAGGACCCTGAGATTATGACTTGAGCCGAAAGCAGAGGCTTTAACCCACTGGGCCACCCAGGCGCCCCAACATGTTTAACTTTAAAAGAGAGAAGTCTACTTAAATATTTTGTCTGTCTTAATATACAAGAATTGCTTTAAGTAAATAAATATGTAAGATTCCTCTTAGCAAAGCATTTCCCCTTTTACTATTATTAAACAGACTTCAGGCTATGACAGAGACTTGACAATGTAAGTGACAAAATTGCTGGACTGAAATGGAAGTTGCATTACATTGCCCTAGTACTTCTTCTAACTTTTGACTGCCATCAAAAGTGATCATTGTGGAGATAAGATTTAACACAATTAAGAAAGTGTTAAGATCTTGGGTAATTTCATTTGATAATTAAAGAAAACACTGGTCACACTTGGTGGCACAACTCAGTATACACCATTATAATTATTTTGTTTTATGTAAGATATGAGTGAATAACGATTTAAAAATGTAGGAGCAGAGACAAGTTTTCCTGCTCAGTAGAATTAGCTACCAGCTGCAAGTGGCTAGTAAGCACCTCAACTGTGGTTGGTCTGAATGCAGATGTATTATAAGTGTAAAATAAAAACTATATTTCTAAAAGTTTAAAAATGTAAAATATCTATATGTTTTATTAAATGCATGCTAAAAATACTTTGGATATATTGGCTTAAATAACATATATTATTAAAAAGAACATCACCTGTTTCTTTTTTTTTAATGTGACTACTTGAAAATTTTAAAATTACATATCTGACTCTCATTTCTGACTCACTGTATTTCTATTGGACAGCATTGTCGTATACAGTAGAATTTCTTAACCTGCAGTAAAGCAACAGTACTGACATCTGAATCTAAATAATTCTTTTTTTGTGGGAAGCTGTCTTGTGCATTGTAGAAGATTTGGAAGCATTCCTGGGCTCTACCTGCTAGATGTCAAGAGCCCATTGCCCCAAGTTTTGACTACCAGAAACGTCTTTAGACATTGTCAAATATCCTCTGGGGGCAAAACTGTGTCCGTGTGAGAAGCACTGGTGTACAGTTTCCCAAGTGGTCTCGTACAACTATACCAAGATGAGTCTGCAATACCAAATTTCAGAAAGGAGATACACAGATACCTTAAATTCAAAGGCATTACATTTACTGATTTGATGTGACTATCAGAATTATTCTTCAAATGGTTGTTTTCTATCAGAAATGTAATGGAAGAGCAAGCTGCATATAGAAACATAACTGCAAATGTGTCCATAAACTGTGAATTCAAACATATATATCCTTAATTTAAAATGTATATAGAATGATCGCAAAAAAATGAAATTAAAATTTCAATATGTAATATTTATTTTTAAAAGGATCTTTTTATGGCATGATGTCATTGTTCTTTTTTTTTAAGGTTTTGATTTTGTTTTTTGGGTTTTGTTTCTTTTTTTGAGGGAGGGACAGAGGGAGAAGGAGAAACAGACTCACAGCTGAGCAGGGAACCTGCCGCAGGGCTTTATCCCAGGACCCTGAGATTATGACCTGAGCTGAAAGGCAGACACTTAACTGACTGAGACACCCAGGCGGTCCAGTGTCATTTTTCATAATAACAAATCTATGCTCTAAATGACAATCATTTTAAATGTATATAAATAATAGATTAATATGAATAAATTCTTTCTGTGAATTTGCTGGTTGTGACTTTGGATCATATCTGAAGAGAGATGGCTTTTAAGCCATTTAATATTTGACTTCATAATCAGTGTTTTATCAGATAAGGAGAATAATAAAAATGTACATGACGAATAAAGCTCAAACTACTTGTTTTAGTAATCATCCATGTAGCAACACAAAAAGTAGTTCAAATTCCTAAACATACAAGTAAGACCTGTTGATTATAATGTTAATCAAAGAAATCTGTAGTATAGTTAGCTCAAGCCAATGCTCGGTAGTGATTTTCACCACAGTTCTGCTGCAGATTCTTTCAAATAGTTACTATTTCTTTGTTATATGATATCACACATATCAATATCCAACTGAATTAGGGCTTATATACAATATTAATGACTGTGTTAATACTCAATGTTGTTTTCAACTGTGAAAAAGCGACAGGAAATCTCATGCCTCATTTGTGTTTCATTTGAAGAAAAACAATAACCAAATCTTTTTAGCACGAAATAAAAGTAAATTTGTGTAATGAAATATAATCATTTTGTATTTTCTCATTTTTATTTTAAATGAAAGAAATGTGCATTTGAATTCACAAGAACTCCCAAGGCACAGCAAGTTAATCATGTCAATTTTGGGGCTAAGGCTTCATTTAAAAAATGGTCAAAGAGAAGAAAAGAACTGTTCAGATAAAGTGTTGTGCTCTGTAGGCATAAACAGCACAATTTTCACTGGGACAACAAAGAAGAGAATACGATAATTTCCATTAACATGCTTGTTATCAAACATACCCTCTCTGAGGATTTTACAACACTTGCTCTATCTTTTTCTACCACTACAGTTGTCCTATGTCCCAAGAACCATTACTAGCCTGTGATCTGCAGAGGGACAAATCTGTTACCCTGGCTCAATGAATAGCTGCAGGGTAGCACTGAAACTCTGTGACACAAGGCTGGGATGGATGTGTGCAAATAGTCTTACAAAATATCCCTCTTGTTAAAACGACTACCTTCCATTTCATAAGATTTATCCATTTCCTATAAAAGTAATCTAACCTGAAATAAAGGTTGATTAGTTATTTGGAGGGTGAGATTATTTCATTGGTAGAGAGAGAGTCAAATCAGTTTTCAGACTAAAAATAAAAAACACAGACAAGTGTGGCTAACTGCTCATTGCCTCCGTGATTTCATGCTTTTTGTTACACCAGATAACTTATCTCGTCCTTTTGTTTATTCATTGTACAAAGAGACACTTCCAAGGGCTCTTAGCATTCTACCTTGATGAACACATTTGTTGTATGTTGATGGGAAATTCAGCAGCCATAAGCCAAGAATTTTGAAAATTGTAATAATTCTGCCACACGCCACCCTGTCAAAGTAATCTCATTTAGAACACCCTTCTGAAAAAAAAAATTAAATAATAGAAGATAATATGGGATCCAGAAAGCCAAAAACACAGAGTCCCAGGATAGAAAACAGTCCTTTAGAACTACTGGTTAGAAATTCCTCAAAGAGCGAACAACTGATGGGCAGGTCTTTTTCTTTCTTCTTCCCTCTTCCTCTGTCCCCATCACCCTCCACCCCTCCACCCTCCCATCCCTTGCCTCCTCCTTCTTCTCTTTCTCCTCTCTTTCCAATTCTCCCCCACACCCTCTCTCTGCAGAAAAATAAAGTCAGCATACTGAACTCCCAAAGTGATCTGGCCCTAGGCAGAGCTGTAAAGCAGGTGAAAATTATGTATAATTTCTACTGACATTTGCAGTTTTCTGTGCTGTCATCGTAGTCCATCATCCACCAGGCACCCACTGTGCCATTAACTTAATCTTATCATCTTACTCGTTGCTGAAACTACCGTTACAGAACCTACCATTTCCTCAGGACATTTCTCATTTATGATATTAACTCATATAAAGAATACTGTGGAATCATCGGCTACTAGTGACACAACAATTTTTAGATGAATCTATTAAAGAAAAGAAATCAAACGAATACATTTCTGAAGTGGGACTGAAACAAGAAATGATACAAACTGGAACAGAAAAATTGGGTCAAATTTCTTGTCAGGTTGTTTCTTTATGAACACTGTATACCCATTCCCTGGATTACATGAAGTTTATGGTCTTCTGTGCCCTTTACAGGTGATACATATATGATAACATAAAGTCCCAGACAAACAGCGAATCCAAACTTTTAGAAAACTTGGCTTCTTACGTAATTTGCTTCTCTGCCTGCAAGAATCTTAATAAACCCTTTCAATAGGATGACAATCTAGACACCAGGATCTAGAATATCCCAGAAAAGACCCAAGTGGTGTACCACTGGAGAGCAAATCCATTTTAAAACTGAGGAAAGCCCCATATGACTAATGAAAAATGCCTGAATCTTATTCTAGAATCAACAATGTGTTTTTTACCAAATGTTTTTATTTATTTATTTGTTTGTTTGTTTGTTTGTTTATTTTAAAGATTTTTATTTATGACAGAGAGAAACACAGCCAGAGAGGGAACACAAGCAAGGGGAGTGAGAGAGGGAGAAGCAGGCTCCCCGCCGAGCAGGGAGCCCAATGTGAGGCTCAATCCCAGGTCTCCGGGATCATGACCTGAGCTAAAGGCAGTTGCTTAACCAACTAAGCCACCCAGGCACCCCACCAAACGGTTTTATACATACACATACAACATAGGCAAACAGCGTAAAATATCCAATAATATGTAAATGTATGTAAAATTATTATCCCATAAAAATAAATATGGAGAGCTAATCATTAAATGTTTATACTAACAACAAGGCTTTTCAGAAGCTTTAGTAGCATGTATCAACTCCAGGGGACTGTATATCAGAAAGCTTTCTCTGTAAAAGGACCAGAGAATAAATATTTTAGGCTTTATAAGAAATATGGCATCTCTTATAACTAGTCAACTCTGCCATTATCTTGTGAAAGCTGTAGACAACACAAAAATACAGGAGTGTCACTGTGTTCTAATAATAATTTATTAACAAAAACAGGAAGTAGCTTGACCCACAGACCATAGTTTGCTCACATCTGCCCTAGATTATATTTCCACATAAAATTCTTTGTTTTTTTTTAAAGATTTTATTTATTTATTTATCAGAAAGAGAGAGAGAGTACAAGCAGGGGGAGCAGCAGGCAGAGGGAGAAGCAGGCTTTCTGCTGAGCAGGAAGGCCAACGTGGGACTCAATCCCAGGACCCTGGGATGCTGACCTAAGCAGAAGGCAGACACTTAAATGACTGAGCCACCCAGGTGTCCCTAAAATTCTTTGCTCTTGAGTGCAGATTTATTTCTTAGGAAATCTGTTTCTAGCAGTACTAGGACATGCTGTAGTACGATTCTTATTTTAACTTTCAAGCCCATTTCAGTAGAGTTGATTGTTAATTACCAAGAGAAATAGTCCCTTTTATTCCACTTATTATTATTATTATTATTCATTTATTTTTGGGGGGGCCTCCCTTACAACTTTGCATTGGAAAGACCACTATCTGTTATCATGATCTTTCTAGTAAGTTCAGAGAATTTTCAGTCTCTACACTTAATCAAAAGCTGAACAACTATGGTTGCTCTTCAGAGCCATAGCACACCCTTATACAAATGCTTGGGTGATCCAGCACAGTTATGTGAAAGCATGTGTATGATTAGCTGGAACAAGTTTCTTTCTATCGACTGCCTCTGTGTTACAGAGTTTCCTGGTGGCTATGAATGTTCATCTGAGCAAAGTGGTAACTATAGTGCCTTTTCATTCTTCCTTTAGAGGACAGGAAAGCTCCCTTTATGCAGAAGTCATTGGTTCTACCTTTCTTATATATTGTAAAATAATTTATTAAAATAATGCTATTGTGATTGACTATCCCATTCTATGTCTATCCCACAAATGTATCATAATAGTGTTCACTTCTATAACTTTGAGGCAGGTAACTTTTTAGATGTTTTCTTCTCCAATACGTAACATTAACACAATCCTATTGCTCTAATATATCTGTATTCAATATTTTCTTGATTTATGCATGCTTTTATGTTAGCTACTTGGTTCTTTTTGAAGACTGGCTACTTTCTGTCACGTAACATTCCCCTGGTTACTAAATTTCATAATCAGCAGACTTCCAAAATGAGATCTCATAGGAGCAGCACATGCTGAAGTACTTATGGCAATCTTAGTAATTTTGTCACTTTAAACACAAGTTAAGAATTTCAAAGCCAGAAATGAATCGGGTTTTGTTCGGCTGAACACTCTCATAAAATTTCTCCATGAAAATAATGTGTATTTACTCTTTATCTCAAAAGTTTTATATTTCTAATCTTTGTATATGTTTAATAATGAACACAATATACTGCCACATTAGTACAAGTATAAAATACAAAGTATAAACTTATGATCAATCTATTCAAAGGAACTGCAGATTAACTTAAAGTTCTGGATAAATCATCAAATGCTACCAGGGGCACTAGTCATGTCTCCAGAAGGAGATAAACAAGATAGCATACACAGCAATATGGGATATATAGTGCTTACTGGATGCTGGTTTGAGAATCTATGTTGATATTTTGATATACATTACTGCTAATCATTCAATACTATTGGTAGATAAACATTCTGGCTTTATTGTGCAATTAATCTATCATATCATGCTAAGAGTTATGAAGACCATTACCTTACAGATTTCATGTTTCCAAACTTCACAGAGATCTCTTAGATATGACCTAATGTTATGTTGTAAATAATAGACCATTTGCAGTAAAGATTGCCCCAACTAAGTAACTCGGGTAAGAATTATCTTGGCTAGAGTGTTATGCAATAACATGGAAGCTTACCCTGATGACTGTCATACTCAGTAGCATAGCTTCAGCAACTAGTTTGCAGCAACTCAAATTCAGGACCTGAAATGGTCACTTGAATTCTCAGTGATGTGTACAGAGAAAATTATAGGCATTCAGAATCTTTGAAAATTAGAAAACAACATTTGTGACAAGTAAAACTGAATTTTAAAAATTCAAAACTTTGTGGGGGCATCTACGTGGCACAGTTGGGTAAGCATCCGACTCCTGGTTTCAGCTCAGGTCAGGATCTCAGGGTCATGACATGGTGTCCCGTGTCAGGCTCCATGTTCAGCAGAGTCTGCTTGGGACTCTCTCTTCCTCTGCCACTCACCCCGATCTCTCTCTCACATAAATAAATAAATCTCTTTAAAAAGTTCAACACTTTGAAATAAACAAAAAACATATTAGAGCTTCTTACTTAAGAAGACACAAACACAGGCGCCTGGGTGGCTCAGTGGATTAAAGCCTCTGCCTTCAGCTCAGGTCATGATCTCAGGGTCCTGGGATCGAG